>JABSTQ010005934.1:0-10218 GCA_013358835.2 Ixodes persulcatus | reverse complement strand
AAAAAAGTTTAGGGCATAATTGCCCGTAGATACAAGTTTGGACATTTCTTCAAAACTCATCTTGAATAACAATAATCACATCTTAAAGGGGCACTGACACGTCAAAATCATATTTTATTTTTATTATCCGAAACGATTGAAAGCGGTGCCGGGACATTAACCCCAAAATTCGAAACTTGAGAATTTAGTATTTGTGAATTAAAAAAACAATTTCCAAATGCCGAATTTGAAGTTCCCGCGCGATCCCCGCCAGTGCAGTCAGTCAAATTTTGCGGTCTCCTGCGACTCGACTTTCTCTCGGACCTCCGCTGACCCGATGCGAGGAGCAGGCGAGCTGGCGCGCGGGAAAAAACGGTTTCTTCCCCAACTCGCCGATTTGCTCGAGCACCGCCAAGTTTTCTGAGAGAGGACACACATCTAGGAGGGGACATCTCACCGAACTCTGATTTTTAGTATTTTAAAAAGAGGGGCCGTAGTGCGTTCGCAATTGCGTCAAAAAGACATGTTTTACGATTGCCGTTATTAAATGTTATAGAAATGTCACCTACAAAGCTTCTAAATTTCCTGATTTTTGACGTCACCGATCAAAAGAAGCGAGGAGGTAGCGGCGGGAGATTTAAACGCCAAAAATAAAAAGGCGCGCGCGCGTGCGGGGAAATTTTTTTTCGCGATGCGGCTTTTTTTGTGTGTCTATGACTACAACTTGCGTCGTTTTAGACAATAAAAAAAATACGACCTTTGGGGTGTCAGTGCCCCTTTAAGACGACACTGACCTAGGCTATACATAGATCATTCTTAAAAAGTTTAACATCTCTACCATAAATAGCTTCGACTATAGCGCGCTTCAAATATGGCACAAACGACAATCGTCAAAAACCCGTCGTCCTTCCTCGCCCCTTCGGGAATTTATTTCTTTAAAACTAAACATGCCAAAACATTGAAATAAAAGGCATTGTCTTTCGTAAGGAACACAGCACCGCATGTAAAAATTCGAGAAAAAAAATTACGAATGTACCTCACTACTTGAATTCAAATGAAACCGTCCGCCGGTCTTTCGAAGTTCGACGAACGTCGAACTTTTACCCTAAAAGTTCGAAGTTCGTTGAACTTTTGACATTTCAGGATGTGAAAGTTCGAAACTTTTCGAATTCTCTTGATAAATAAGTTCGAAAGTTCGAAAATTATCGAATTCCTTAGCGTAGGAAATTCGAAAGTTCGAAAAGCTTCGAACTTTTTAGTGCAAGAAGTTCGAAAGTTCGAAAAACATCGAATTTTTTTGTCTATCAAGTTCGAAAGTTCGACAAGCATCGAATTTTGCAGCGTAATAAGTTCGAAAGTTCGAAAAGGATCGAATTTTTTAGCGTAATAAGTTCGACGGTTCGAAAAGCGTCGAACTTCTTAGTTTAACAAGTTCGTAAATTCGACTTACGTCGAATTTCACAATATAGAAAGTTCGAAAATCGATTTCTTTCGAACCTTTCGAACCGCTTGATTCGATCATCGAAACTTCGGTTCGAAAAAAAGTTCGCGGCATCCCTAGTTAGAAATGTGAACGGGTTCAAGTGAGAACCACCCATTTCGTGATTCACTTATAGTCTTACAGGGTCGGTGAGAATCAAGCCCTATTGAAAATAAGTCTAAAGGGCCCTTCAAAACTTTTTGAAAGGTTTGAGCGGGCCTTCAAGAATTTTTAACGGGTTTGACGTACCCCTCAAGGGAGTGTAAAGGGCCCATCAAAACGTTTTGATGGGTTTGACGTACACTTTAAGAAAGTCTAAAGGGCCCGCCAAACCTTTTGAAAGGTCTAAGGGGGACTTCAAATATTTCTTAAAATGTTTGAAGGACCCTTTAAGATTCCATGATGCGTTCTGGGCCACATCAGAATCTTTCTTAAAGGGGCGATGCAACAATTTTTGTACTTTTCGCAAATACCGCTTAGAACGGATCCCTGACGTTGGTGACCTATAAAACACGCGTTCGTTTTTCACCCCACGCAATAGAAGTCCCAGTAAAAAATTAAAGAAAAACGAGCAGCGTTCACCCCCTCAACTCGCAGCCAGAACAAGCAGGCCACGTGATCTGGAGCCGATTATATGCCGCCAATGTTGATCATAGCCACGCGGTGAGGTTGGCAAAGCACAGGACACGCGCTGAGTTCCAGGCATTGTTATGGCTCGGCTATTGTCGTCGTGGCAGCGATTGGACACGGGCCATGTGTTTTTAATTAAGAATTGTTTTTTTTTTTCGCAAAGGTGTGTTTATTTGGAGTGTTCATAATGAAGCTTATACCTGTTTGCTTTATCATGTGCCATCTGTACGTAGCAGTTTCAACCAGGTTTTACAGCGGAGCTGATAAGGGCTAGGTTCCCCAAACTCGTGTCCGTGTATGTCGACACAAACCTACCTGGACAGCTACCGCCATCTATAAGCGACGGCGGCAAGCACACAACCAGTATGGTTTCCGCCGTCGCTCGTAGATGGCGGCAACCTTTCCAGCTATAATAGAAGAATGGATAGTTGGGCGCGTTGGTAAGAATTCATCGAAGGAAACAGCGCGAAAAACAGACGACGACGAAGAAGAAGCACACAGTGTATCGAGTACGGCTCCGCTGGTCTTCCTTCTTCACGAGAGTGGAAAGGCTGAACGTTTATTAGTTTTCCCTTTTGTGCATAAAAGAAAAGATTTAGAGCGCTGCACTTTGACGCCCTTTTCCGTGTGTCGCGGCGTCGGCGTAACCGCGCTAAATTTAGCGGGAAAATTTACGTCACTAGACCTCAACACCAATTTAATTCCCCATTACGTGACCTCTACACCAATTCAATTACCCACTAAATTTAGCGGGGAATTGAGTTGTTGTTGAGGTCACATGGCGTTAATTTTCTCGCCAAATCTAGCGGAGAAATTGAATTTGTTCATGGATGACGTGACACCAAGTCATGTGACGTCATTTTCCCCGCTAAATTTGGCGAGGAAACTGAAGTCGAGGAGGAGGGGATGGAGGAGAAGAGGGTACGGAGGAGGAGGGGAATACCCTCCTCTCCTTTTCCTCAAGAGCTGCGCTCTAATTTCGCATTGCAGATATTTGTAAACGTCTTTCATTTTTTTTTTTTCGCTTAACATTTTTCCTAAAACCCCCACTCAAAATTTGAATATGATGAATGCACCACCTAAGTATATATCTCCATGAAAAGTTTACCTGCACTCAATTTATTAGTTTTTTTTGTTTGTTTTTTAATGCTCGAAGATCGCCTGCGGAGACATACTAGTATTTACAGAAAACAGAAACAATTCACTTGCTTTTTGGAGTCCTCGTGTTGCAAAATGACATCCCAGGTCGAGATTTGTTTGTGTGTATTATGGAGACTGGTGGCCTCGTAGTTGTGGGTGTCTTGTTCGCAAAATTCGAACACCTGCCGAACAGAGCGGAGAAGCGCGGGAGTTAATTCCCGGCTGGTCATTCGGGATTAGGAGATGATGCGAAGCTGACGAGGTGGATTCAAAATAAATCCAATACCATTGTTTTTCTTCAAAGTTTTAGCACTAAGTTTGACGAAAGTTCGGCTTTCTACGCGTGCGCGTGATTGGATACAATCCGTTTCGCTGCATTCATAAGACAGACATAGGAAACGCCAAAAGACAATACGGTGTTGTGCAATGAGAATTGTAATATATATATTTTTAATACTAGTATGCTATTTTTGTGCAATAAAAAAAAAGTTTACCTTGACCATTTTGATAAACCCGAGAAGCACAAAATGTGTTGTGTGGGTATTATGCGTGCGTTATGATTTGCAATGCTTGGTTGCGGAGGGCTTTAGGGGGTTTCGGATGCACTGCACAGACGACACTCTTGTGATCTTCGGGTTCATCAGAATTATTAAGACAAGCGTAAATTACTTCAGAAGCAGCACGTGTCACGAGCATGTTTAAAAATAAGTTTTTTTTTTATGGGTTTTGCTTTTTAAGCGTTTTATTAGTGCTCTTGAATTGCAAGGCGCTCCTTGTTGTAACTGAAGTAATCGTGAACTGAGGAGGTTTATCGCGCCCATTACTCTATCAATTGTCTTTTGACTGAAGTATTGACGTCAAACACCCGCTGCGCTATCCCTTGGTGCGTTATGGATCACCCCGTGATGTCGTTAGTCTACTGAGGTTCACTAGGACTTCCTATGAGGGCCTGAGAGGCATTTTAGGAATATTCTGAAATGTCTAATTGGCCCACCAGGTTCCTTTAGTAGGTCTGTGGAGCCTAAGATATTTTTCTGAGGGGCGCGTTCCTTCGGGATCGTTCTAAAAGGTTTGTGTGGCCTTTCAGGTACGATATAAAGGGTCTGTGTGGCCTTTCAGGGCCGTTCTAAAGGGTACTGTGAAACCCATCAGACATATAGGGAGGACCTCGCAGAATTCATCCGAAGACGGTAGTGCGTAAACGTGCTGTGTTCATCGGCAGCCCGCATCGGTGACGCGAGTACGTAAACCTGTCGTGTCGCTCTATATATTGGTCAATTGTGTGGACGCAGTTGGAAGCGAATATTGCTTTGATCGAGACTCATTGAGTGCGAAACGATGGCCACACATTGCCTGTTAAAACGGAGGTTCGGGCGAGTTGGTTGTTCATGACTGACAAGGAAACAGCGCACCCTCAAAACAAGCACTCTAAAGTTTTCATGCACACAAAAGAAAGAGCCAATTACACAGCGCTGTGTATTATGTAAGTGGCTCTTTCTTTTGTGTGCATGAAAACATTAGAGTGCTTGTTTTGAGTGTGCGCTGTTTCCTTGTCAGTAACACATTGCCGCCCATTGCGAACAGATAGATGTCTATCGACCTAGCTTTATCGAACGATCTCGCTCCAACAATTCGGCGGTGCGAGTTGGCCACCCAGCGGCTCAGCCATGCGCCCAACAACGTATATATACATATAGTAAGCCAAGCCGGTCCGAAATGTGACACGTACGACGGACTACAGATTAGAGTGGGCTCGTACGTATTGCTTGCTTTGACTTACTTTTGCTAGCACCGTCTGCGTGTATACAGCGTTCCCCTGTTCACAAATTCAAGGCCCAGCCGCGCGTGATCAGTGGCTTCAGAAACGGAGCGTTGAAAATGCGATTTTTTCAGATTCAGGCACAAGATCGCAGCTCCAAAAAGTGCCATGCGCAGAATGATTGCTCACGCTTGAGAGCCGCGATTCAAAACAAGTAGTACTAGCTCCCACTTGTATAGCCATCCCTGCAATTCCGAAATTTGCATATGTACGGCCGCGATGACACAAACATACACGCGTATAATAGGAGACGCTATCGAGATGCGGCCCCATTTTCTCTTCTTTTTTTGTTCTTTTTTTTAGGAATTGCTTACAACTTTTGCATTCGATGACTCAACATGCTGAAACTTTGGCCTCTTGCTCGGACCGCTAGGGTTACATTTTGGCGGAGTTCAGCATTCTCCGATGCTTAGTTTTTTTTTTTTTTTTTTTTTTTTTTTTTTTCTTTTCTATGCGGGCAAAAAAGTCGGGTTTACTTTTCTCGATCAGACCCTATACTCTGTCTTGGAAGTTTGGAAACAGTATGGTTAAAAATAATTTCAATAAAAAGTTTATATAATTTATTGTGCCCGTTGCCTCGTCGAAAGAAGTTTCATAGACACAATCTCTGTGTTGGTACCTATTGGCGACGTGCGCGATCGAAAGCGTCGCTGTGGTCGGCCTACCGCGATTGGTCAAATGCTGACTACGACGTCAGCAAAGGATTTCTCATCGACGAAAATAAGAGGAATGAAAAAACTTCAATTTCGACGGTGCTGGTAGTGTTGCTTTAAGAGCGCAATAATTTCAAGCTTCCACCATGCTCCTTACAAACACCATCGAACTTGTTGTTCGCAAGGTAATGACGTCACGAAAGGTAACCATAGGAGGGCACCACTAAAACATCTCGCCGCTAATAGGAAGTGGTCTATGCTACGAGTTTTCAGTGGTTTTGGCTCAGTCATTACTTTTTTCTCAAAAAGTATGCACATTTAATATTCTTATCTACACGAACAAGTCTACAAGCATTTAGTCATGTTTCAAATCAAGCATTTAGTCATGTTTCAAATATTATTATCCACTGCTGTTTTATATTGAGCAAGACAGTTGATAATATTCCAGTTCCTTAAACAGCTGCTTCACATTCAGAGATTGTTCCATACAGTTCTAACTTGTCATCTATCCCTAAATGGCACCATCTAAATGCATCGAATCTGTTCAGTTAGTTAAAGGATGTACCCAGAAAATGCCTTTTTTTTAATGCCAATGAGCCGAGACTGCGACAATCTCCGGATATAATTAAAGTGTTAATGGCACCGAAAAACAAAGTGTGTAACTGACTGTAAAACAGTGTTAGTTTTAATGTAGACTTAATTTCAAGATCGTGAAATGCTTGTGAGCAGTACTAATAATAATTGTTTCATCTGGTGTGAAGCGTGTGACATGTTATTTCTGTACCTCCTATAGCTGCTGCCTGCAGCACCAGGCCAGTGACTGTTAGTGCCCCTGCAGACGAGAAAGTTTACGAGGGTGAGAGGCGATAGGCGCCTCCTGCTGCTGCGTGTTAGGAATCGGACCCAAAGCAATTGTAATTTAGCGGCAGAAAACTACTCAAGGTGCTTTTATTTTTAGTTTAGCCAATGAGCGCTCAACACTTCGGTCATACAGTCCTAAATAAAGTTGTTTTTACTCGTACACTCGAATCTTGTTTTGGCCAATGGCTTAGACATTTTGGTCTGTCGTGGCTTTCCGGAAAGCTGCACTTCTGGCTTGAAAGGTACGTGGGCTAAGCGGTTAGTAGGCTGAAGGGGTAAAGTCTGAAGTTCTGAAATCTGAAGTGCTAAAGTCTGAAGTCTTGAAGGTCTAGTAGGGTCCCATAACACGTCAGGACTAAAAGGTCTTTTTTCAATAAGGGCTGAAAATAAGAAAAAAAGCTGTCTGAACTCTGAAATCTGAAGGGGTAAAGTCTGAAGTTCTGAAATCTGAAGTGCTAAAGTCTGAAGGTGTAAAAAGCTGAAGTCTTGAAGGTCCAGTAGGGTCCCATAACACATCAGGACTGAAAGGCCTTTTTTCTATAGGGCTGAAAAGAATTTAAAAAAAATATTTTTAACAGTCTTGTTGGGACACGCGTGTCGAGAAATAAATTGTACGTGAAAAAACAAAGCTTTTTAGAACAATGTAGACGGCAGGAGACACGATTTAGTCAGGTGTCACGTCCTCTCCACTTGTTTTCTCTGGGCATTTCGAGCGCGTGGAGGAGAGGAGAATCGGCTTGAAAATCACGTTGAGGTGGAAAGAATGTATGACCATTCCGTGACATTCTGAACTTTGCGCGCAGAATTTAAAATAAATCTCGCGCCGTCAATATTTCTTTAAATTTTTTTTTTTTCGCGTAAAAGTAATTTCTTGACACGCGTGTCCCAACCAAAGTGTTAAAAAAACTTTTTTTCTTTTTAGTGGCTTTCTAAAGGCCGGCGCACAACCTCGGTTTTCTTCTTTCTCCTAAGCTGCAAGAAAAGCCAAGTTTGGGGTAAGGTAAAAAGTGGAGAGGATAGAGGAAAGGAGGAAGCGGGCAAAAGTGGAAAGGGCGAAGTGTACTACTGGCTGGACTAATCACTGCCAACGGTCGCCTGCGAACTAAGTATGCTGAACTAAGTATGACTTGCCGCCGACGGTCGCCTGTAGTCTAAGTACTCTGGACCGAGTATGATTCGCCGCCGACGTTCTACTGCGGACATAGTATGACTTGAAGCCAGAAGTATGCTAAGTATAACTTGCGTCCGATGGTCGCCTGCAGTCGATATATACTAGGCCAAAGTAACCCTCGCCGCGGACAGTCGGGTGCTACTGCAGGCGACTGTTCAGTTGCTTGGGCTCTCGTTCATCTCCTACTTGCGGCGCTGAGCACAAATGTCGAACTGCGGCCCTCATCATTCCAGGTTCGATTCCCGCTGAGCTCTTCGGTGAATCTCTCTGGTTTCGATCGTGTGTTTCCATTTATGATATAAATTGTTATAACTAATTATGCCACGGTGAAAGAGAAAAAGAAGCGTCTGAAGGGCATCGCCTCGTTACAAAGCAAGCGGGTCAACGATTCGCTCGATCGGGCGCGTGGGGCAGGAATAACACACGCCGTGTCCCGTCGGCGTTCGTCTGGGGGGAATCTTGTTCCATTGGTGCCTCGCTGATTGATCACGAGCCCTGCAGCTGAACGCTGACGAGCGCGTTCTGCTGACTCAGCCAACCGATACAAACAAATAAAATGCCTCGTTGTTGTCGATCACTGCTTTACTTCGGGGGCATGCGCGAATACCGGTTCGATTCGAGTAGCACAGCGTCAGTCATAACTAGGATTCCCTGTTTTCGGGGTTTACTTTTTCTCACTGATTCGTTTTTTTGTTATTTTTCCGTTTTAGAGCGCAGCTCTTAAGCGCAGACCGCATGGCGCGTTTTTGCTCGCGATTCAGGCGCGTCGGCGTCAAACTGACGTCATTTCCTGCGCGCGGGCGCGCGTTTTTGCGGGAGTGTTGGTTTCTAGCCGACCCAGAACAAGACGCGCGCGCCGAGGCGTCGAAGCAGCTCTCGCCCAATGAGGGTCGGTCGAACTATCACGTGATCCTGAACAGTACGCTGTTTTGTATTCAGCACATTTCAAAGTGTTCAAAAGTATTTTTATTTTCCATATAAAATTGAAAAGGTGTTTCTTTTGACACACAAACCCGTTTTATTTACTTATTTGTTCATTTAATTCTCATTTTGTAGTGTTTGCGTCAACATTTACATCGCGTGTTGAGAATTCTGTTATCTGGCAACGCTGTTAACGCGCGGCTGGCGGTGTTTGGCTTTGTCTGCATGCGGGTGCCTCCGCGTCAGCTTCCGCGCGAGCGTTCATAGCGCGTCGCGTTTTCGCGAGCAGAAAAACGCGCCATGCGGTCTGCGCTTTAGGCGCCCGTTTCCGGCTTGAGCGGCGTCGGCGTCGCCGTCGGCGTAACCGCGCGGTGCAGTATGGAACGCGTGACGTCACTGATAACGTCATCCGCATCGTCATCGTCACTGATGACGTCATCGGCATCGTCACTGATGACGTAATCAGTGACGTCACTGATGACGTCATCGGCATCCGCATCGTCACTGATGACGTCGTCACGTGGCCTCATAGTGGTCACGTGACCCCGTGAGGTCACGTGACCCCGGTGACGTCACATCACCACCGTCAGGTCACGTGACCCTCGTGAGGCGACGGCGACGCCGCTCGGAGGGAGGAGTAGCAAAGAGGATGAGGAGGTGAGGAGGAGGGAGGAAGGATATACCTTCCCCTCAGTACCCTTCCCCTCCTCCTCCTCAAGAGCTGCGCTCTAATTCGGCGTTACAGGGAGTTGTAAAGGGCTTTCATTTTTTTTCTGTATTAATTTTCGGTGTCAAGTAAAAAAAATTAAAGATCGTGATGAAAAAAAAGTACACGGATATGGTTATGGGAAAAAAAGGACCTAACACGACCGTCCCCAAATTAAGAAAAGGAAAACAAGATAAGGTGCGTGGTCCTGAATCAAAACGAGGCTTTGCGGACAGTTCACTGGAAGCTTCCTTCCGGGTAAGCGCAAAATAAAGCTATAGACAAATATTTTCTTCCCGCGAAGCTTGTTCTTATCTCATTGAAAGACAGCTCCCATTCGAGGTTTGTCGGTTTTCCCCGATTTTTATCAAATCCGGCTCGGGGTTAACATTCGGGGTTTATCGGTATTTACCGAAAGCACAGAACCCTATTTATAACCTTCACAGTGCAATCGGAAGCCACGAAAACCAGTTTTCCTTATAGATAATTCGGGTGGTCAATCGTCGGAAACTTATTTTGCCGGAAAACCGATTGTAGTGTTCGCGTAGTCAGTTTCCGGCCGGCGCGCACCGTTCGGGGCGGGCGGGCGCCGGACTGTATCCGATGTCGTCACCTCCAAACTAAAAAAAAAGGCCAGCGAAAAAAAAAAAAAGAAAGAGCGAAAGAATGAAACTGATCTGAAGTCACTTCAGCAGCCAATACTCCAGTCAATCCAAGCCGTTGCTACAATACCCAGTGTTGTGCCAAATACTCAACAAAGGTATTTAAGAGAAGATACTAAATTCCAATTTGAAAATGTATTTAGAGTAGTACTCAAGTTACTTTTATTACGAACTACCTTGAGTAGAATACAAAAAC
>JABSTQ010005933.1:0-51617 GCA_013358835.2 Ixodes persulcatus | reverse complement strand
TTGTTGCGAATAACCGACGAATTTTGCCCGGCAGCTTTTGCTCTGCGCGTGGAATCAGCACAGTGCCTGCTACGTCGCGCGCAAAGCAAGCGTGCCGTCGGGCGGCGTTCGCCAGTTATTCGTCACATAATTCGTTCCATGGAGTTCAGCCTTTACGCACTTTTTACGATCAGATCAGCATGGCCGACAGCGTCGCTTGGTCGCGACGACCAACGAACGTTTTTTTTTTCTACGTGTTCTTCTCGCGCGTCCCGACTTCAAGCAGCAAGAAAAAAGTACTTGAAACAGACCATGACGAACAAGAATGCTGGATCCACGAACACCCGAGAAAAGCTACGACTGTCACGAATCCACCGACTCCGACCAAGCAAGCTGCGCAGAATATAGGCCTAGCAGGCACTCCGTCTCTGTGCAGCGTTGCCGCGTTGCTTCAACGGTATTTGGCCAAGACCGTCTGCCCACGACCGGCTGGCGTGCTGAATGGAATATGCCCGCGCCACCCTTGTGGACCCTTCCCGTATTTTGATCGCTGACCTCAATTTTAGATTAAGGGGTGAGGTCAATCTCTTCCCCTTGTTTTCCGAGGCAGTGTTGACGAACACTGTCGTCGAAAAGAGACTCTCGTCGATTCTATCTTCTTGTTTTGTGTGATATAGAGCTCAAATAAACGCCGTATGGATTACCTTCGTAACACGGTATGTACACTTTGTTATTAGTATGCCATTTTTCTTCTGACACGACTGCACGTTTGTGGGAGCTACGTGCAATGCCGGGCCAACCTTCCTTTGCCGAGTGCCGCGTCAGTATCAAGTTGCAATCGCAAAAGATCGGTCCCGAAGCGCTCACTAACAGCGCGAATACAGCACTTCCATCAAACGCGCGCGTCCGCTCAGAGTGTGAACAGGTATTTACGTGGCTCTTGCTGACACTGTCGTAGTTCAAACGTATCTTTTTTAGCGTCGGCTCGCTCCTGCATCTCCGAGGCCGTGAAAAACGCCGCGGCGATTTGTTTCCATCTACGTCGCTTTGCAAACGACTGACACGGGTCGCCTTTTACCAACAATGACAGCTGGGTTGACTTCTGGAGTCTTCACCGGAAGACTCGCCGCACTTCCCAACAGGCATACCGGCGTATGAGACTAGTCCCATGCTGTCGCTGTAGCGCAACATATCTCATTGAATTTCGCACAGCTGCGATGTGTCCATGGCTATCACGGCGATGAGAGGCGTCGATTCAGAAAATACGTCGGTGACATCAGCGCAGTAAAACCTACCGGCGCACCCCCAACTCGCCGCCGCTAACGCTCCCACTCTCCTACTGCCAAGAGAACTTCCGGTTCCTGTCCCAGCGTACGTCACGACCGTCAAAATTACGCCGCAACTTGTTTTGCGGTCAGTTGGAGAGAAAGAAAAAGTCGATATTCCATTATTTTTTTGTGTAGAAATTAATGAACCGAGACGAAAACGGATGCCTGTTCGGCATTCAGTGAACGTTGAAGGTTTAATGTAAAAGTTATCTGGCAAAAGTAAAAAGGTCATTTCATGGTCCCTTTAAGTTCCTTTGATGCATTATGGCAACAGCGGCTTAACGAAACTGGCTGGTGAGATTGGTCTATTCGAAGGCAAAAACCCTAAGGCTGCTGCACATCCAGTCGTTCCAACCACGTAAAGCCTGTTCGTGCCAAGGCCATTGGATTCTCATGGGGTGAGATATTTTCATAGTAAAGTATTTAATGTCGTCATGTCACACCCTGGTGGTTTTCAACACCCATGAGCTATATAATTCCTCTTCACTTTCAAAGAATTCTGTTACATAAGAAAGATGAGAGATTGAGAACAGGGATGGAGAAGAACGTCAGAAGAAAGGAGAGGTGAAGCAAAGCGACTGACCGAATCGTCCTGGGCGAGCCAACGCAGGACACCTGTTTGTGCGGAGCACGGGCTGGGGTGGTGTGTTGCCCAACCTGGGGGTCTTTGAAGGAAACCTAGCCCGGGCTTGGCTCAACTGCCAAGACCCCAGTTTCATCCGACACGGGGACACCTAGCACAGTCAGGCATGCAGGGGGCCTGAACCCACACTGGGCTCGTGGTGATTGGTGACACCACTCACCAAACACCCACAAGTCTCCTGTGGCAACGCAACCCTGTAAAAAGACATTCATCACATGAAGTAGATACTGATCAAGCCAAGCGAGAGATACACTTCAACTGAAAAAAAATGAAGGGTCAGCTCAGACATATGATAGACGCCCAAGTGCGGTTGTCTGTCAAAACCAATGTATTTTACATGCTCCAAGTGAACGAATAGTTATCATAGATAAGCTCAAAGCTACAAAGCAAAATGTACCCAAAATACTGAAAGCTGAGCTAAAGTGTTTAGCTCAGCTTTCACTAATAATGTTTTTGTTTCACTTGTCTATCTAATTAAGTGACACCTCTTTTTCAGCTACAAATGGAATGTGCTCATGTGAAACCTATAACTTCAAGCTAAATCTGGGTCATTCCTCCTATGCAGCGAGCTGGCTTGCTCAAAATGAAATTGGGTGGCCTTATCTCGGTCTCAAGAAAAAAAATTTTCAAGGCTAGTGCTTCCTTAGATAGACCGACTGAGTTACTTTTGAACAAACCAGCCAATAAATAGATTATGGACAAACAGAATCAAGATTAGACATTCCGCTGAAACGAGTAGCCAAGTGAAATCACCAATTAGCTGAATGCTCAGGCGGTCGTAACCTGCCAACTCGGTAGCCTTCAACAAAAACTCTTTTCATTGCATCAGTTGGCAAAGTAGATGTGAAACACATGCACGACAAAGACAGGCATTGTATGATGGTTCCTACATCAATCATAGCTGCCGTCCTATTACACTGTGACATGGCACGTCCCGACGTCGCATTGTGGGGAGCTGGCCGACGCAAGCAGAAATTGCAACTGCATATTTTGGTCATTCCACTGCAGTGTCAGCTGTATGCAGTTTGAATGTTTTCATGTTCTGCAAAGTTACTGCAAGCACCATGAGTGATAAGGAAGGTGTTGTGATATCACCATCTCAACTACAAACAAAGCATTGCAACGACAATGATGCCGAGAAGCGGTGCTAAAATTCTGAAAGGCAGTGCATGCTTTGGTTTTGCTGCATAATTGGTTTTGCTTTAAAGTTCAGAAGGTGAAGAGGAATTGCAACAGCCAGGGTCCTCTGGGGTAACAACCGCTACGAAGTCACGTAAGCACTGTGGAAGGTGTTAGCTGTGCCGGGGCTCACGTTTCGCAATGACGCACTGTGCCTGTTGTCAGGTGCCTGTCATTATATACCTCGAGCAGTGCGAGAAAGATGTGCGTAGGTAAACAGTGAGGGCCAGTCAAGCAGCACCAAAAGAGGACCTGGAAGGGTACATGGGCTCATCCAGCTTCGACACCAGAGAGGCCTGAGCCAAGCTGGGCTTTGAGTGGAGCCTCAGCAGAATGCACGAAGGAGGACCAGACAGGCCTTCCTTCATGTACGTCACAAAAAGGTGCCTACCACACACTATTAAGTATATAGGAGGTCGAATTCGGGACGCAGTCTTTCCTCAAAATAAGCTTTAGTCACTTTCCATGATCCCGGGTGTTGCTTGGGGTCTCGTGAAATGACAGCCCCGTCAAGTTCTTGCCCGCAGGTACCACGAAAAATGCCAAAAACAGCACCAAGAATACAAGAACGCACGAGAGAGGCTTATTTTCATTCACATTTTCTGCCTTGTATAGGAAAGCGACGCACCCTTGTGGTGATAGCTGGCAACTGGCAATTGAGCAGGCATTATCACTATACAGGAGGCTATGCTCCATGACGCCTATCCTGGGGCCCTATGTCGCGCTTTTTGGACTCCCACGGCGACTAGGGAGAAGGAAGTGACGTCAAACGCGCAGCAAACGCAGATTGGATGTTGAGTGGTGAGAGTCGCTGATGACGAATTTCCGCAGAATAAAACAAAGAAAAAGTGAGCTTTGTTTTCTTCTGCGGAAATTCGTCATCAGCGACTTTCACCAATCAACACTTAATCTGTGCATGTTGCATTGTTGACGTCATTTCCTTCTCCCTAGTCGCCGTGGGAGTCCAAAAAGCGCAACATAGGGCCCCAGGCAGGTCAGTCATGAAGAGCTTGGCACAAACTTTCTTCTGGTACCCCGGTGTTGACAAAGACATTTAAGACCATGTAAGAAGGTGCGAAACATGTGCCCAGTCCTGTTAAATGCTCCTGGTGCAGGTTCTGGTCAGCTGATTGGATACCAAGCAATGCTGAGCATGGCTTATATTATGCCGTACTGCTGGAGAGTTACGTGATACTGATCATGGTCCACTCGGAAACGAAGCAGATAGAAGCATCGGCCAAGACCACAGTGGAAGCGCAGTGCAACATCTTTGATTGATTTGGACAGCCAAGGACACTTGTGTTTGACAACGGACCCAGATTAATAGTACTGTTTTCAAACAGTTTTTACAACGGTCATGTACATCACCCCACCACCACTTTTTATCACCCGCAGTTCATCAGGTGATCCAAGCATGCGATATGTGGAGACAAGGGGGCATTTATGAGTACTCTTTTTAACTGTTATTTGGCTACCACATGAGATCCCAGATTGATTTTTGTCTATATGCATTTGGACTCGTCCCCGCACATGGGAGGCAACCATCCTTTTGGTGTGGGACAGACTGTGTGGCCGCGCAGTTTAGGCCTATGGTGGATTCCTGAAATTGTCTGCTCACTTGATGGTATATACGAATGACAACAGTAGGCACTTCAAGAGGACAGCACTAACAGCAGGCAGGTCAGCTCTGGACACAGCTTCCCCACAAGCAGACCGGACTGCCTGTAGTAATTTTTTGACGGAGAGGCAACAATGTTGGAAGTTCGGTGGTTCAATGATCAGGCTGCTCCTTGGCAGCAGGAGACATCCAAAAAGGGCTGGTAGAGCGGCCAGGTGATGGGGTATCCTGATGGAAGACGAGTAGTGGCCGGGGTTCACAGTCAGCGCGAACCCTGCCGGTGACAAGGCAGAGGTGATTGACTTTTAGGTTTAGATTTAATTAACTATAGAGCAGAACATCAGAACTGAAGAACAAGAATGGCAAAAGAGGCGCAAGCTCTGACTCGAACTTGCACTCATAATAGTACAAATAGTGTCTTGGACGACGTAACAAACCAGTAAAAGCCAATTATTAGATTCTCCTTTGCTTATATTTTTTTTAAACAAAACCCCAAGAAAGACGTTCAGAGGGTACAGAATCAAAACTTGGAATATCCCCGGAACACTTCGAAATGAGTGAAATATGATCCATGATATCCGTAAATGGTAATCACATGCTTGTATTTTCAGCAGATGGCTATATTGTTTGTTCCAACTGACAGATTCTGGCGAGCGCTTCAAAATCAGCCATCGAGTTGGCAAGACGCATCTCGGGATATTTGCCCGTGAAGTCACGCTCGCAACGTCACGGGCCCATACGAGGCCAAGGGTATAGTAATTACGATCGTCGTCACTAGGTGGTGCCAGCTTCATCGTCAGCGCGTTACAATACTGCCAAGTGGAAATGCCCGAGGTACGGTGTACCTCGGGCATTTCCGAGGTACACCGTACCTCGGAAATGCTTCAGAGGTGCGCCAAGCGCCGCTTGCTCCCGTACGGCTCCATCAGTTGCGCCACACCGTGGTGTAGCGTGCCCGATGAGCCCGTGACGTGAGACATTCCAACAAAGCGCACACCTCAACTACCAGGCGGTATTAGGAAATTGTTTTATTTCTTTTAAAATTGCTCTTCTTGCATTTACAGACGAAAGACTGCTGTTTGTGAGCTGCTGTCATGAAGCAAACCATGTCTACACAAAGAAATAGGCACTAAATTTTTGCTTCCGTACCCCATTAAAGCAGAACGAAAAACTACTGCACTCCCATTCTTAATATTTTTTTTTAACAGTAGCTATAGAGAGACTACAATAATAAAAATACCAGAACACGACACTTATCTTCCAATACACACAAGTATTCAATGAGAAATGATATTGGAAAAACTTCATATCCGAGGAAAGTTAGTCATATTTGAGATAGTTGCAGTCAGAGGAAAATGTCGGCTTAGCGGCTGCTGTTGGGGTCACAGGCATTTATGATAAAAACGTTTTCTTAGAAGGAAAACCGAAAGAGAAACAATTAATTTCACAGCACTGCGATTCACCGAAAGCACCCGTCTTGAACGGAGGGGATGCTAGCTCCTTCGCGTACGGGCAGCCGTCGATGAAGCTTCGTGTCGCGTGCTGGTGCACGCTGGTTCTACGGCATAGGGTTTCGAGCGAGGAGGCCAATGAAGACAGCGGCCGTCTTGTAAACACCAACTTCTTGGGAGGCCGGAGCTGGGTGGCCATCTTGCGCGCTGACTATATTCCATTCATCCCTAAGCTGAGACTGTGGTGAAAGCTACGTATTCAATGGACCAGTCATACATCCCTCTTTTGCCACGTGATCATGCTCCCGCTCATACCCACACACCGAGGACTGGGTCAGGTGATGAAAGGGAGGTGGCTGATTGGTTCGGCGGGCACGTAGTTCCCACTGCAGTCTCAGCTCAGAGCCGTGTATAGAAAGTTTGGTCAATGGGAGGTGCGGGCAGAGCCTGGGCATGCACCAGAAGCAGAAAGTGGGCTTGACATTCTCTCTTGGCCAACCAGAAGCCTAAAAGAATTCCTAGCGGTAGTAGGGAGAAACTGTTTTAATCACAGGTATATGTTGGTATATGGTTTTAATAAGCACGCAAGTGTGAAGTGCAGTGACCCTTCATGGTTGAAAATAGGGTGCACAGGATGTTACGATTATGATCATGCAGAAAGATGTAAGAAACAAATGTGCCGCTAAACTCTGTTTTGCTCGGGGAGAGTGTGACCGCTCGGACGGTAGACTCCCGGCCCTCGGCACACGGGGATTATGTCGATCGTTCTGCCAGTCGCACTCTTCCACCATAATTTCGGATGACCGTGAGTTAAACATCACACGCACCACATTTTCAGTCACCGAGAGTTACTCCGACGCACTTATTAAGTTTGTTTCTCGCAACCACCGCCAGGGAATTATTTCCGGCTTCTGATTGGCCACATTCGAATTTGTGAAGACGCCCTGGAACACGCCCAGCCCGCTTTCGGCCAATGGCGCATCCTCATTTGTCTCCTATACTTCCCAACGAATGGCCAAACTTTCTACATATATGGCTCTGTCTCAGCTTAGGGGTGAACGGAGTATAGGGCAGCATGTCTCAATGCAGTGAAATTTCGTAAAATCCAAAACCGGGTACAGCACAGCGACCGGCCAAGGGGAAAAAGATAAACAGGTTTGAAAGGCCACGTCTTGCAGGGCAGACTGGTAAACTGAACGATCACGAGCATTGGAACACTGTGAAGAACATCAGGGGCTTATTTACTGTTCTGAAAGAACTGAAGGAACACAAGTGTTGGAACACTGCAAAGAACCTCAGAAGCTTATATACTGCCCTAAAAAAAACTGAACGAGCACGAGAGCAAGAACGTCGTGAAAAACCGCAGGGACTCTTTTTGTGCCCAGAAAAAGAGTTAAACGGTCGAAAAAACGGGATGGGCCGACAGGCTCGGCCGACGCACCAAAATATAGCGGTAGCTGACGTGCCGAAATATAGTGGTAGCTGACGCACCAAAATGTAGTGATCCTCTGGTGGAGGGGCAACGATGGGTGTGGTTCGACGATCCGGCTGCTACTTGGCGACATCCAGAAAGGGCCGGTAGAGCGGCAGCGCTATGGGGTGCCCTGACGGGTGACGAGACAGAGGTGACTGACTTTTAGGTTTAGGTTTAATAAATCATGGAGCAGAACATCAAAACTGAAGAACGCAAACGGCGAAAGAGGCGCCAGTTCGGGCTCGCGCTGGCGCTTGTAAAAGCACAAATAGCGTCCGTAACGACGCACAATCTAGTAAAAGCCAATTACTATACGCTGCCGCTGAATTTCAACCTGCTACTGAATTGGAAAGTTTTTGCATTACGTACGTACAGCCAGGAGATCACAACCACGACGGGTGCAGCTCAGAAACTCAACCAGTCCGAGATTGATGAAAACAGTACGGGTGACACAGTCACATACCTCTGAGCATGTTTACCCTTCCGATCCTCGGACTCAGTGTTCAATGGTTCAACACGATAAGATATACAACTAATAATTTTTTTTTTTTTTAAATATTCTTTGCAATAAAATACGGCAAAAAGATATCCTCACCTCAGTTCGGCAAACACCGACGTCGTTTGTTGTTGTTATGATGCCGCAGCTACACCATACCACGGTCCACGGCTTTCGTCGAGACCAGTGTTGCTGCTCGCGCTGACAAAATGTTTATTCCACCAATTTACGCGAATTGCACAACAGATGTGATCTTGGCGGATCTTAAAGGATCACGAAAGCTGAGGAAGAATATAATTTATAGTCTTTCTGTTGTTATCTAAGTTACTAATATTATTTACGACTGCCTGCACATAAATATCAGATTCGAAAGTGACCACACCCTAGTCCTAACCTGCAGAAAGGTGGTCATTCCACAGCGGTTTGGTGTCGTCACTTTGCCCAAAGGCTCGTAATTCGCCTTTTGGGGTTGTCAAAGCCTCCAAAGCGCCATTTGACCACCACGGGGAGTAATTTTTTCTTAGAGTGTACGCGCATGTGTCTCGCGCTTTAATCGCTTGCTGCGGGAACAAATCGTCTTCGGCCTCCGTGATGGTGATTCTCGGCGGTTCTTACAGGTAAGAGCCTGGCAGAGACGAAAGAGCTTGCCATTTCTTCCGACACCGCCGGCGAAAGCGCCCGGACAATGCCGAAGACGGATTCGAATGGCGGGGTGGGGGGCCTTCCATTTCGTCCGAAGTCTTAAAGGGACAATGAAGGCAATTTCGGACATCTTTTTGGCGATTGAACTGGGTTCCAGGCACATCTCAGGCCACGTTGCCCAAATTGCAGCCGAAACCGGCGCTTGTGTGCCGCGCAAATCAATTAAACAGTCGCGGTAATAATCGTCCCGTCGTAAACCGGAGACACGACAAAATAAAAAAACAGACAAAACAGCAAGTCTCAAACACAGCTTTTCACCAAGTCTCAAACACAGCTTCTTGAGACTTGTTGTTTTGTCCGATTTTTTATTTTGCCGTGTCTCCGTTTTACGATGGAAGTTGTTCACTTGCTCGCCTGTTGTTGTTGTTGAAAAACTTTATTGAGTTGAAAAGATGTAGGAAAGGGAAGGGGAGAGAGGGGAAGAAAAAGGAGAGAGTGGTTGTGTGCCCCTATTCCGGGGCTCCAAGTGCGGAGTGAACTCGGAGTGCTCGGGCCACGAGCAGCCTCTGCTCGCTAGCCGTCGCGCACTTGAGTCCCGCTTCCCACTCCTCGAGTTTGGGCTCCTCGACTGGAGCCAGTCCTGGGAGGTTCTTGCATGCCCAGACAACGTGATAGACGTCCACCCAGGGCTCACCACAGAAGGGACAGTCCGCCGTGGCGTACCGCTCTGGGTACCACAGATGTAGCTGGATCGGTGTGACGAACGTGTCCGTCTGAAGTCGTCTCCACGTGAACTCTTCTTCTTTGCTGAGACCTTTGGCCGGCCCAGGATATTCTGCCCTATGTGTTCGTAGAGCCTTTAAGGCCTCACTGTAAGTGAGCGCACTGTCCAGATCCCTCTGGGGCAGAACCGAGTCCCGGTATAACGCACCTCGGGCCGCAGCATTCGCCGCCTCGTTTCCGACTTGCCCCATATGGCCGGGGGTCCAGATCAGATGTACTCCCTCTACTGCGGTTTTGCGGAGGAGCCTTAGAGCTGGTTGACCCACGACCCCTCGCGCAAAGTTTTGACAAGCTCTTTGTGAATCCGAAATTATCGTCGCGCGAGGATTGCAAACCACCGCCAACGCTATGGCCGCCTCCTCCACTTGTTCAACCGTCTGCGCTCGTATGGAGGCGATGCGTCTGATCTGCCCTTGAGCACTGGCCACCGCTATTGCAGCCACCCCCAGCATCGGACCGGCCCCATCCACGTACAGGGTTCCCTCTCTGCTGTCCCAGGAACGCGCTAGGGCCACCGCTCGCGCTTGTCTCCGTTCCGCATTCCTATCCGGGTGCATGTTGCGGGGGATTCTACTGATCGTGAATTTCTGCCGGGTTTCAGCCGGCAGCTCTTCCCCCGCGTCTCCGGGCCCGTGAGAACCGCCGGGTACTGCCATTCCCAGTTTGTCCAGAAGCCACGCTCCATTCACTGTGGAAGAGAGTCGCTTCAGCTGTGACACTAGTTGAGCTTCATGAAGTTCTTCTATGGTGTTATGCACCCCAAGTTTAAGCAGTTTCTCGGTCGCCGTACGCTCCGGTAGCCCCAGCGCGTTTTTGTACGCTCTCCTTATCAGTACGTTTAGCTTTTGCATCTCCGCCTTGTTCAAGTTCAGGTACGGAGTGCCGTACGTCAGTCTGGCAATAATGAAGGCCTGGACCAACTGTATTGCTTCTTTCTCTTTTAGACCGTGTCTACGGTTCCTAATTCGCCTCATCATACCGCACACCTGCGTGGTCATGGCGTCCAGTCTGTCGATAGTTGGCTTGTTCCCCCTCCCCTGTTGTAGAAGCTGGCCCAGAATCCGAACCTCCGCTGGTTTTGGGACCCGGACCCCATCTATCACCACGTCAATGTGATCGACTAGCTTATCGCGAGGGTTTCGGAAGACAAGAAGCTCAGATTTCTCCGGGGCGCACTTAAGCCCGCATCTCATAGCGTACTCTCCGACGATATCCGCCGCCGCCTGAAGCTTCTCTTCTATTTCCGCGTCACTGCCCTCCCTGCACCACAGGGTGATATCATCCGCGTAGATGGCATGCTCCACGTTCGGAACCGCCCTCAGCGCTTCTGGTAGACCCCGCAGCGCAAGGTTGAACAGCAACGGGGAAAGTACTGCCCCTTGCGGCGTACCCCTGGAACCCAGTCTGTATGTCCCAGATTGTATACTTCCCAACGTCAACGTGGCTGTCCTGTCCGTCAAGAAACTGCGGACATATTCGAAGGTTCTTCTCCCGCAGTTAACTGTGCTGAGACCCCTAAATATGCTTTCATGTGAAACATTATCAAACGCGCCTTTCAAGTCTAAAGCTAGAAGGCATCTCGTTTGGCCGCTCCTCGGATTCTCCAGTATATCCTTATATATCCACAAGAGTATGTCCTGCGTCGATGTGTGAGGTCTGAATCCGAACTGCGTGTTCGGAAGGAGTTGTTCTTTGTCTAGGTACTTCATAACCCGGGAGTTTATGACTCGTTCGAACGCCTTGCCCAGGCAAGATGTAAGCGAAATCGGCCGCAGATTTTCTAGCTTGAGCTCCTTTTTGGGTTTTGGAATGAAGCGAATGTCAGCAGCCTTCCAACTATCTGGAGTAAGCCCGCGCTCCCAGAAATTTTCGTTGAAATGGCGTACCAGCTCTTTCAGGTCCCCTTCCCCTAAGTTGTAGAGGAGTTTCGCTGTGAGGGAGTCCGGTCCGGGTGCTGCGCCCTTCCTCATAACCCCAAGCTCATACTCCAACTCCGCGACAGTAATTGGCCTGTCTAATTCAGGGTTTTCCTGCCCTTCATACTCCACGATTTCTCCTGTGGATTCCAAACATAAATACCTTTCCGCCAGCTGATCCATGATCTGCTTGCAGTCCCCGGGTAACTTATGTATCAGTTCCGCTAAGCGGCCGCCCGTCACCGCCTTTGCCCTACTCGGATCGATTAAGGCCCTAAGCATCCTCCATGCCTGAGCCGTGCCTAGGCTTCTCCGTATAGAGTCACATAGGCCATACCAGTTCTTCCTAGCCAAGTCCACCGCATAGTCCTCGGCCAGCTTTGTGAGTGCTTGAATCCTCTTCCTCAGCTTCTTGTTGTAGCGCTGTTTCTTCCATCTCCTGGTCAGCCCGCGTCGTGCTTCCCAGAGATGAAGCAGACGCGTGTCCACTGCTGGGGTTTTCTCTGAGAGTTCAACTTCAGCCACGAACGGCTTGACACTGGCGATCACCTCCGAAGACCAATCCTCGATGTTCTCGATGCTAGCTGCACCTTTCCCTCTCTGTTTTCGCCATCGGTCCCAATCCGTTATTCTTGCCTTTCCCGTCTTTCTTGTGTATCCGGACTCGTGAATAGTCGTTTCGAGGATACAATGATCGCTACCGAGTTGCTCCATGAGGTTAGTCCACTCAGCGTTCGCCACGTTCTTGACAAGCGTCAGGTCCGGACAGGTGTCTCTGCATGAGCTCGTGCCCGTCCTGGTTGGCTGATCAACCTCGGTAAGCAATGTGAGGCGTTCCTGGATGATGCTTTCCGCCAGCCTTCTGCCTTTCGGAGAAACGTACTTGTAGCCCCATCCCGGGTGAGGGGCGTTGAAGTCTCCCGCAATAACCACAGGGTCCTTCCCCGCCTCCTTGACCACCTTCGCGATGAGCCGCCTGTAGTCCGTCTTATGGTGCTTTGGATTTCCATACACGTTCACCACATGTACACCCCGATCCCCTTTTTTCACTGGGATGATTACAATGTGACAGCACGACACCTCACAGCCATCCAAGTCTAGTCTCGTGGCTGCGTAGGTCTTGTGCACAAGCGTCGCGACGTATTGGTCGCCCTCAATTGTAGCATAGTCTTTGATCTTCACAGGTTTCTTGCCCGGCTCCTGCAGCAGTATCACCGCCGGGGGATTGGGTTCAAGCGACACTCTCAGGCTAAGGCTCGCCTGTTTCCGACCCATCCCCCTGCAGTTCCACTGCCACACTTTCAAACTTGGCTTCGCTGACTTGCGCAGGATTCTGCGTCCGAAATGTCTGCGTCCCGTAGAGGCTCGCCCGTTTTTCTCCGCTTCGAGGTGAACTGCCTGAAGAGGCTCTCTTGGTTTTGCTCAAGAGTCTTTCCTAATTTCTCCAGCTCGGTGACCCTGCATGTCAGCTGCATCAGTTGGCTGGTGAAGAATTCTTGAAGTCCCTGGATCGCCCGCTGAACGGTCGTCTCCACGATCGCTTGTACTTGCTCTGCCGAGACTCCCCCGGTTCTTTCTCTTTTGCTCCAAAGTTCCTCTATGGTCTTTTTGCAGTGGGTCACGTCCCTCCGCAGGTCTTGTATCGCTCCGTTGTTGCTCGCCCCTCCACCTTTGGGCTGGGACGTGCTCCTCGACTCCTGATCCCCGTCCTTTAGGAGTTCCGGCCACTTCTTGCGATCGCCTGGATCAGTGAAGATCCCTTCAATAGAGGTGCTTCGCTTGCTCTTTTTTCGCTTGCCCTTTTGCCGGCGCTGCTTGGATGTAGTCATATCTCGAGACGCGCTTCTCCCACAGCTGGCGGACCGGCTGCGCGAGCGGGTGCGCGAGTCTGACACGCTCCGTCCCGACTCTCTCGAAAGCCACCGCACGTGCTGCGCGCCGTCGCGACGTCTCTCCCGACTCCGTCTAGGTTTCCTGTTTTTAGTCTCCTTGTAGAACTTCTCCGGGCAGTGTCTGTCGTATGTCTTGTGGGCCCCCCCGCACAAGGCACATTTCGGCACACACTCATGGTCCTCACCGACCTCAGTGGCCCTGCACGCCGAGCACGCAAATCCCTCCGGCTTGCTGCATACGTCGGTCCGATGGCCCACTTCACCACAGTTCAGACAAGCCGCCCTAGTCTTCTTATAGATAAAGCAGGGAGTCTCAAGCCAGTTGAAGCTCACCGTGAATGGTACCTTCTTCCCCGCAAATACGATTACCGCAGACTGTGACTTCCCTAGCCTCCTTGCTTCTAGGACTTCGTATCCCACAGCTCTGGTTTTCTGTCGAATCTGTTCGTTAGTCAGGTCAGGCCGGACACCGTGTATGACGCCGCGGCACGCATCTTCGCTCGGGGAGACATGATACGCTTCGACGTCTAGCACGCCGACAGGAAAATTCAATTTCTTGATACCTGCGACGGCTTCCGCTTCGCTCCATTCGTCCGTACATACCATGATTGTATTCTGTGCTTCCAGCAGTCTTACGACCGTCTTCTCGTCCAATCCTCTCGGCAGGGAGCTCTGGACCGCTTCCCCGATCAGGCTCCTGTACCGCTTCAGGTCCACCGCGACCCGATGAGGTTTGATAATGACCTTGTGCTTGTAAACTCTGAGACTGGGCAACCTCAGAGGTTTCCTCGGCTTGAAATTCTCCGCCGTTGTTCTCCCGGCTTCATCTCGAACCTGTTTCTCGAGGCCTTGTGGCTCCCTCTTGCTCTTTTTCTTCTGCATCAGTACTTGCACCCAGCCGTTGCCGGGTCCTCCGTCCTCCTGGTCCCCCAAGGTGGCATCCTGGATTCCATCATCCCGGAGTGGCCGTTGCGCCGGGCTGATAACTCCATACGCCACCTCGTCTGGGTTATAGCCGATCACTCGACCGGTACCTGGAGTTTCTTGGGTCCTTGTATCCATCCTCCAGCCTTCAGCCCCCACCAGGACGGCGACCGCCACGCGATAGGCCTAGCTGGGCGGCCGCTCCGAGAAGCTCGGTGCGGCGCGCCCTGCGGTGCGAAGCCTAGCGAGTGTTAACAGGCCCTCCGTGGGCCAGAATCGTGACAATGTCCTTGAAATGAGAAAGATTCGGCTCACCGGCATGAAAGTGGTATCGAGCGAAACCGGAACGTTAGCTCTGTCTTCTCCAACACTTTTCACCGCACAGAAAAGGAATTTTCCAAGAAAAAGAATGATTTTCTGCGGAGCCCATAGAACATGTGTCCGCTCTCAGCACGTGCGTGCACGTGCTCTCTGCTCGCCTGCGCTTTTACCCTTTCTTCGTAATAATCGTACCGGGATCGACTGTGGCGACGCCCCGAGAGTTGCGGGAGAAGCCAGGAGAAGCGGAGCTGACGTGACCGATGTGGGGCCAAGAAACAAGAAACGTGCCCTCGGTCACGTTTTGGGTCGCGATTTTTAGGAATGCTATTCTAATTTCCGCTTGAATAAGCATGAAAAGTATAAATCGGACCGGAAATGATTACTAAACCGTAAATAAAGCAGCATAATTGTTTTTTTTCTTTGCTACGCTGGACGCGAAACGGGCAACGAGCAACTATGGGCAAACAAAATAAAATAAAAAAAGAACATGATACTGCAAAACGGTAGCTGTAGACGGCTGTTCTAACGGTCGACTGAAGACCAGTATTCGTTCGGGCGACGCTAGTTTTCACGTGTGGGTTTCTGTTCGTGTTCTTTGACGACGAAAAGAGGACGTCCGCGGAGAAACCGGATCCCGGAACGACCAGATCGCTGCCGCTTTCCCCTCGGCATCTCCCCCGCGTCCGTCCTTCGGCATGCGGGACGCTCGTTGCCGGATGGGCGGTTTCCGTCGGGTGATGACAGAGGCCGCCACACACGTACTCTCGTTCCGTTTGTGTTCGGTCACTGAACGAAGCTCGAACTCGCTCGCGAGAGCTTCATTGCCATCCATGTTGGCAGGTTCGGCGAAACGACCACGCCACCGCGCTGCTATGATCCACCGTGGTAACCAGAGTCTCGGTCTCCCAAATACTACCGATACCGACTATTCACACTTGACGTCTCTCCCTACGTCACCTTCGTTTTCGGAGGCCCAGAAACTAGAATGGAGATTGTTCAGTTTCGGTTTCTTTACTTCTTTTGTAGGCACATAAATACGCGTCACAAATGTCTACAAAAAAATTGGGCATCATGCTATGTTCCCAAGAAGCATGAAAACACCATTTAAAAAAATTTCATAAAATTGTCTTCATTGTCTCTTTAAAGGGACACTGACAAGGTATTTATGCTCTCTGAGGTTTTCAGTTGTACGTCACATATGAGAGTTCAACTACCCAGAACAGAATTTGCGGCTCGAAATTCGGTTTCTTTCCGCCCAAAAACCGCCGATCGAGAACTGGCCGGTTTGAGTTGCGCTCACTCTCTTTCCCGTGGTCACGGGGCGTTTTCTAAGGTTTCGACGGGACCACCAAATTTAATCAAAGTCGTGGATCATTGAAGGCACACAGTCAATAATAAAAATACAAAAAAAAACATGAAACCCATTTTTTGTGGTTTCCAAAAAGCTGCAAATACGTTGATTGAAAAAAAGATAGCACAGACAACCGGAAGCATTCTGTGCGTTCACTGCATAATTCTCGCGTATCGTGGGACCAGCGGATGGCAGCGGACGACGGGCGTTTTACCTCTACTTCAGAACTGTCGTTCACGGTACCGGCGAATTCTGTCTTCCTTCGAAAGAGAAATTTTGGACCGATCAAAAGAACTGATATTTGTCCCATACAACACGCCCGACCAGCAAGCCAATTGCACGAAGACGTCGCCGGGCCGTCGTCCCTTCTCGTTGCTGAAGACATCGCTCGCTCAAACTTCAAGCACGAAGTGCGTACTTCGAGTTGAATACGTACGCGTACGGTTTCTTTACGAGGTGTGAATGTGGCCTATGCGTGGAGCTGCCCGACTTCAAGCCGGGAGTGCAAGTATTGAAAGGAGATCGGCAGAAAAATTTCCGACAAAACGTCTACCGGGTTCATTACTACGCTTGAAAGAGTTCCTTCAGTAGCTGAGGGAAGAAGAAGAAGCGACCGTGAGTGGACGCCATTTTTTACGTTCCTGCAGTTCAATTCAACAACGGGGGCCCGGGGCTTCCCCGGGTGACCCTGTTTGCCTAATCTTTGCCTCGAGAGGATGGCGCACGCCACGAATGGGGAGATGAGCTCCGGAGGGAGCGGTTGAACGGCATCTGATGGCCGGGTTCCCAAGAAGACTTTCGAATCTTCTGACTACAGAGTTATTTTGCCAAGGCTGCCACAAGGTATTTTCGTCCTGAACTCAATATTTATTCATGCGGACATCACCGGAAGGACATACAAGGCCAGCGATTTCAAGGAAGCCCTATTTTCTATCGTCGACCGGAAGGACGTCGTGGGCTTAGGCCAGTATCAAATGAGCCACGTCTGGATGATCACCTTCGGAAACGCTGCTCCAAAGAACAAGCTGAAGGCGCAGGAAGAGGTCGTCATCAAAGGGAAGAAATGCATCATCATTGACCCGTGCAAAGAGGAAATCAAGCTCAAGCTTCTATGGGTGCCTATTCCCATGCCGGACTCGGAGGTGAGAAAGGTCCTAGAACCCTTGGGAAAAGTCAAGTAAATGAGGCGAGAAAAGTGGAGATTTTCAGGTCTTGAGGACTTAGAATCAACGACATTAGATGTAACCCTCGCTCTAAGGCAGGATCTCACGGTAGACAAGATCCCACACATCTTAAATGTATACGGGTCGAACGTGCTCGTTGTAATACCGGGAAGACCACCACTCTGCCTGAGATGCAATGCGATTGGGCACATCCGCCGACAGTGCCGCACTCCTCTGTGCCATGAGTGCTGGCGGTATGGACATACAACTGAAGAGTGCGTCATGACATATGCCTCCAAGCTCCAAGGAAATTCATCACCGGACACAGAACAGGTAGGCGACACATCAAGAAAGCCAAGGTTGACGTCACCGAGTCTGCGAAGGAGGGATCTGAGGTCACAATATTTCCAACAACCTCCACCGACCCACACAAGCAGCTGGTTCCTAAAGAGCAATAACTAAAGCCAAAATTCAAAGACCGGAAACCATCTTTCCCGGCGGCCCTCGAACCCGACCCACAAAATAAATAAGAACCGCGTCACCCCCGCCCAGATAAGTCCCTTCACTATTTCCACCTTAACTGTGCGAGGAATAAATTCGAAAAAAAAAAATACCAACTATTTCGGTTTCTAGAGAAACATGACAGCGACATTGTAGCCCTGCTGGAAACAAAAGTGTCAAAACAGAATACCTTATTTTCGGGATGTAACCTGTGGATGAACACCTACGACGTGGTCCACTGTCCCGCAATCGACTACTCAGCAGGGTGCGCAATTCTGTTCAAGAAGCATGTGAATTACAAAATATGTTGCGTTCTCGAAGGGACTGACAGCGGGCGCCTAATGGTAGCAAACGTCCTCCTACAAAACCAGCCTTGGCGAATAATTATTGTGTACGGGTACAACCACGTTGCGCAAAGGGAAAGCCTCTTCTGTCAGGCTAGAATTTACGCCGACACTAGATTTAACGTCATCCTACTAGGAGGCTTCAACTGCGTTTTAAAGTTTTAAACAAAAAGGATAGGGTTCCATCAACAAATAATGTAGATCCAAGCGCAGAAGTTTTAAAATCACTGGTACGAGACTGCGACTTGGTACACTCATCAGCAACATCAAACCAAGCGATTTGCTTTACTCACTTCCAAGGGTCGTCTTATGCACGATTGGATAGAATCTACATTTCCGGAGCAGTCTGCGGTGCAATGAGTAGCTACAACGTGATTCCTGCCTTCTTTTCTGATCATTGTACGGTTCAGGTGACACTAGGCACGAAAACATCTCAGAAAACAAGGAACTCACAGGCCTGGTTCCTTTGGAAAATGAATGAGAGCCTACTTGAAAACGAAGAATTTAAGAAGAGAGTAGAATCAGCTCTTAAAAATATCGAATGTCGCGAATATGGATGGGGACAGAAATGGGAAATGTTTAAACAAGAAATGAGGAAGATGAGCATTGAACTGTCTTCAATTGTGGCATACCGACAAAAAATGGAGGAAAGGCGACTTAATGAAGACATTCTCTACCTGTATCGCCTTGAATGCCAGGAACCAGGGAAACACAAAGATGACATAAATAACCTTAGAAAACAAATTGAAGAACGTGATAAACTGCACTACGGAGAAGCCGCAGTAAGAACACGTACCTTGCAAGTCATAGAGGGAGAGCAACCGACGAAGAGTTACCTTAATGCCGAGAGAGAATATGTGAAAAAGAAGCGAATATACACATAACAGTGAAATGGTCGAATTTCGACTGATGAAAAGGAAATTCGCGAAACATTTGAAGCCTACTACGAAAATATGTTTACTTCCAAGCCACTTAGCGTAACCATGCAAATGCAGGAATCCTTATTATCTGGGCTACCAACACTACCAAAAGAGACGACCGAAAACCTAAACACCCCCATCGAAGTAAGCGAAGTTGAATCAAATATAAAATAGATGAAAAACGGGAAGGTCCCATGTCCAGATGGTTTACCAGCCAGTTTTTACAAGAAATGGAGCAAGAGACTTGCGCCTGTACTCTTAAATGTTTTCAAGGAATCGTACTGCAACGAATGTCTACCTCCATCATTTCGGAAGGCACACACAGTGTTAATACCTAAGTCCAAAGACTTAGACAAACTTCAGTGGGTAGGAGCTTATCGGCCAATAAGTTTAGTCAATAACGACTAAAAAATTTTGCACGCGTGCTAGCAGGTCGATTGCAAAGCGTAATATCTTTGATTGTTGGCGACCAAGGTTGTAAAGTACCTAGGTACAACTTGCATACATGTACGTAACGCGTTACAAGTAACGAGTTACTTGTACCTAGTTACTATTTTCGGTAACGAGTAACGTATTTAGTTACTTTTTTAGAAAAGGAACGAGTAACGGTATTTAGTTACTTTGAAGGCCAAGTAACGAGTAATGGTATCTCGTTACTTTTGAGGAGTAACGTGTACAACACCGCTTAAACGGCCTTGTTTTTATTCTAGCCTGAGTATGCGTCTATTGTGACAAAGGCGGATGGGCAACCCGAAAAACAACTAACCAGTATGACAGTACAGCAACGTATATCGCTGAACACGTCAGTCGAACGGTTCGACTGATGTGTCCAGCGATAAACGTTGCTCTACTGAACTCTACAGCTGGGAATGTCCTTCACCCAGCGAGCACAATCAGGTTCGTTGGTTGAACCTTCTAGAAACGGGTACGGACCGAATGTAAACCCGGAAGTTGCAAACACGGGAAGGCACATAACCCATTACCCGCTGTCCTCAATGAAGGCGCAGTTCTCGAAGATTCACCAGCTCTTCCTGAAGCACAACACTGCCGCTCCTTCGAGCGCGTCGGTAGAACGACTCTTCAGCGTTGCCGGAGATGTATTTTCAAGGAAGCGGGGAAACATAACTGATGAAAACTTCTACAGGCAGCTGCTGCTGAAGGGCAATTTGACTACTAAAAAGAAAACAATAAACCATGAAACTAAAACAGTTGCGTATTCGGTCGCCAAAGTAACGTGAAAAGTAACTCGTTACTTTTGAGGTAACTCACGCGTTCCTTTTGAGAATCGGTAACGAGTAACGTATTTAGTTACTTTTTGAGCGAGTAACGAGTAACGGTATTTAGTTACTTTTTTTGGGTAACGTGTACATGTCTGGGTACAAGTAACTGGAAATCGGTATTTAGGTACTTTTGTTGTACCTCAGGTAAAAACCTAGGTACTTTTATTTCTCGGTATCTGTACCTGTATTTTAGGTGCATTTTCCAGTGACTTGTAACTAAGTGAAGTTACTTTTTACAGGTACTTTTTTATTGACGTTGTCCAAATGGCAAAAACTGTCAATCTTAAAGTATATTTACACACTACCACATGCCGTGATTAACGTTGAGTTGGGTATGACTTGGGAGACACTGACTTGATCGAACGACGTTTTAGAGAACAAAGCCCCGCTCATGATGTTTTATCGAACGACACTTCAGCGAATGACGGTGTTCTAGCTACACCAATTTATCGAATCGCTTCGAAACTCTGTTTGGAAAAAATAGCGACCTGCTTCCTTCATCTCAAATCGAAATCGACTTCACTGCATGTTTGAAGCTGCTCTGACAGCTATACAAGGGAGGAGGTTAACTTGAAAGATGTGCGCAGTTTCTGTTAAAGCCCCTGTATCTAGGAAAAGTGGCGCATTCTCTTCCCTCCTCCTAAACTGCGATCTACGATGTCGGATAAACACTTCGAGGAGGTCCTGATTCTAAAGTCAAATACAGCGCTTAAGTGAAAAAGATAACGTGTCCTGGAATGCTCATGTGAATGCGGTTTTCCTTATTTCTCACACTGACACCAATAAAGCACATTTATCGAACTTGTTTTTGTGTGTACCCTTAGTATAAAAAGCTTTACTTCCAATATATTCTGTCAAATTCGGTGAAAATAAATAAAGTAGCTTTGAAGTAACTGTACCTCAGGCACGTATCCAGGGGGGGGGGGGGGATAGGGCCCGGGCCCGCCCCCCCCCCCCCACGAAAATCTTACATTTTGCTGGGGCCTCCTCTCCTCCCTCCCCCTCATACAGCATTTTGTCATAGGCGGCCCCCCCCCCCCCCCCCCCCCGAAACCAAATCCTGGCTACGTGCCTGCTTTACCTGTACCTAGGAACATTTTTAAGCGAGTACCTAGGTACATAGCTAGGTACCTTTTTATAGGAGTAACTGTAACTGTATCTTAGGTACATTTTCGAAGTAACTTTTACAACCCTGTTGGCGAACACCAGACTTGCTTCATCAAGGGAAGGAATATACAAACCAACCTCCACATAGTTCGATCTATAATAGAAATTCGCCAACAAACACATGGAGCCGCGGCAATTTTACAACTCGATCTTGCAAAGGCCTTCGATAAAGTTCAACACCCCTTTCTGTTCTCTCTTCTGAAGCACATACAAGTAGAAGAAAATGTCAAGCGTGGATAAAACTTTGTTATACTGAGATATCAACAAAATGAATAGTCAGCGGAGCTCTTACACGATCAATAGAAGTTCAACGTTCGGTCAGACAAGGAAGCCCCTTGTCACCCCTTCTTTCCGCTCTCTACCTTGAAACACTCTGCAGAAGCATCCTGAACGACAACAAAGTTCAAGGCTTTAGTCTCCACAGCTGCGAAGTCGAGCTTCTGGCCTACATCGACGACGTTGTGCTTGTGTGCTCCAACAAGCCAAGCATAGAAAACGCAATGTCACGCGTTTCACATTTTTGTGCCGTGTCTGGTGCGGCAGTAAACAACGAAAAAAGTTGCGGTTGGTGGTGTGGGGAGTGGGGAACGACCCCACTCCTACTCGTGAACATAAAATGTCCACCGAGAAACCACAACTGTTGGGAGTACCGCTGAAGGCAGTGGACAACCCAAAGGCAATGTGGGACAACGTTGGAAAAAATGTCAAATCAGCTGCACGCATGGGGAACCTGAGATATCTATCAACCTATGGTAGAGTCGCCGTTTGCAACATTTACTTTTTGTCAAAACTAACATACCTTCTGCAGGTTATGCATTGTTACAGAGTAACAGTCAACGTGTTCAACAGGATATTTGCGACATTAATCTGGAGGTCACCGTATGAGCCAATGAGAAGAACAAACTTATTTCGGAAAATTCAAGACGGGGAGCTTGGTCTGGGTCACATCTTTGTGAGACAACTAATTGCCAGATGGAATTTTTTTTAGACAGGAACAGCATCCTTTCTTGGAGATGTGCAAACATTTCTTTTTGGCAAAATACTTGGTGCCACCAGCTGATGATCCACTAACCAGAAGTAAAATAACGTTACGATGATATTATAAAGAAGCAGCAGACACATTGGATTTCGTAAGAGCAAGATTTGACCTCAGCTTTTTAACGTCGTGCTAAAAACAATCACTGGTCAGGAAACTTCTGCTTTCGCTGTTTCCGGACCCAGTGTTTCGCGTGTACCCTTATGACCCTCCACAGAATCGCAGAACGGATGTTCTAAAAAGAGTCATGAAAATGCAAATTCCTCCCAAGTGCAAGACTTTTCTTTTACATATTTCATTCACGTACCATACCAGTAAAAGAGTGGCTCGATTCCCGCGGAATTAGAGTATATGAAACCACCAATTGCCGACTTTGCCAAACAACTGAAACGTTCACGCACACTTTCATTTTATGTGTAGACGCTGTCTTTTTTTGGTACGTTTTTAAAAGGACACTGAAAAAGGACTTTGAAGTGGTTGAAACAAATTTTCTGTACTTACATTTTGCCGAAAACCTAGATACAATCCAAGATGTTTTAGTTGTACTAGGACTTTATAGCTTATGGAAGACGCGAAAAGTAGATACGGAAGCGGGAGCTGAAAAGCACTCCAGGGTCGCTAAACTCGTCAGACACAACTTTCTTCGTGTTATGACATAGCGGGGAAGGAGCCGAAAGATTGCTGCGAAGTTTTCTTTTCTCACAAACCCGCAGATCCGTATATCTTCGTGACGTTTTTTATTGAAAGGGGGAAACATCCCTACTACTCCCTAGGCGCCGAGCTAGAGCAGCACACGGAGACGAACGTGGTTCATATACGTATAATGTCACGATGAAGATTATCAGCTGCGACATTGATGGTCTCTAAAAAGCACAGCGGAGGCTTGGGTAATTGCATTCTAAAATCAACACCGTCGAACTTGATAGTCTGATATTGTTCTTATTTCCGCCGATAAAGCAGAATTTACTAAAAAAACGTCCCTGTCGTTCCTTTTATTTATCTCGGCCTTCTGAATTTGATCAGAGTGTAGCCCGACGTGGCTAGGTCACAAGCAGCCGAGTAGCATTGTTCACTTTTGGACGGATTTCGCTTACAGGCAGTTGTCCCCCATCAGCGGGAGATAAAATCCTTTTATGATAGACTTTCAAAGATAAGCCAAACTGGGATTAATTCTGCGTTCATCAACTGAAATAAGGGTAATGTCAGTTTGGTCAATATTAACAGTGATGTTTCGAGAACGCGAGTACACCAACCTTTCGTCGTACACAACCAAACTTTTCACCATCGACTCGAACACGCACCATCAAATTTGTCGTTCACAACTGATCATCCTGACCCTGACGTCAAAGTTATGAACTATAAAAGGACGTCACGGAACGCGCCTGCACACAACGAGCCCTGGCACGAGCCTCTCGATTGAAAGTCTGTCATGGCCGCTCGTAAGTTCATGGAACGCGCCCCGTTTTAATTCCAGAATCTCTAGAACCATAATTTAGAAAATTGCACGCTGTGCTGTTTTTCGTCATCGCTCAGTTGGAACGCCTCTAAGCAGGGTCGTCGAAACAGAAGAACGGGGAGGGGGGCGATTCACCCCCCCCCCTCAGTGGCGTTCAAAAAGGGGGGCGCAAAGGGCATAAGGGTGTAAGGGGGGGGGGGGATATCGCAACGCGCGCGCAGTTACGCCGACGGCGACGCCGCTCAAGCCCGAAAGGGGCGCTGTTCGAGGCGGGGTTTAAGCCGCACGTCCGGAGACTTCCTGGATCGTGACGACGACCATTCCCCGAAGTGAAGAACCCAGGGGTCCAGTGGAGGTGGGAGAATTGGTAACGTAACGAAAGGTTTAATTACATGGTAGCGATACAGTCGTCAAATCCAAGAGAACAACTGGAGCCGCCTCACGCCCCGCCTTATATAGGGTCCGTTTTCTCCCTCACTCTCCGCCAGGGCAGCAGGTGCGACCGCCAAGTGCGTTGCAGCAAAGTCCGCCGCGTCGTAGCCAGAAGTGCGTCGTAGCCATGGTTCTCCGCAGTTAGGCCAGGCCTCTCTCCCCTTCCGGAGCGCACGAACCCACACGCACACACACACACACGTCCCGTTGACGTCACGGACGCGTTGAGACTCGTTTTGGGCAGGCTTCGACAGGTGGGCGACAGTCCAGAACAGATCGTGACTCGTTTCCGTACTCGTTTCCGCAGCGTTGAAACTCGGAAGAAGGTCGCCGAAGGTTCCCTTCTTAACAGCGCTGTTCGAGGCGGGGCTTAGGCCGCACGTCCGGGAGCTTCCTGGCTCGTGACGACGACCATTCCCCGAAGTGAAGAACCCAGGGGTCCAGTGGAGGTGGGAGAATTGGTAACGTAACGAACGGTTTAATTACATGGTAGCGATACAGTCGTCAAATCCAAGAGAACAAATGGAGCTCTCACGCCCCGCCTTATATAGGGGTCCGTTTTCTCCCTCTCTCTCCGCCAGGGCAGCAGGTGCGACAGCCACGTGCTTTGCAGCTGGGTCCGTCGCGTCGCAGCTAGAAATGAGTCATAGCCAAGGTTCTCCGCAGTTAGGCCAGGCCTCTCTCCCCTTCCGGAGCGCACGAACCCACACGCACACACACACACGTCCCGTTGACGTCACGGACGCGTTGAGACACGTTTTGGGCAGCCTTCGACAGGTGGGCGTCAGTCCTGAACACGTCGGGACCCGTTCTGGGACTCGCCTCCGCAGCGTTGAAACTCGGAAGAAGGTTGCCGAAGGTTCCATTCTTAACAGCCCCTCCGGGGCCAGGGAAACCTCGAATGGCCGGTGGTACAATCGCTGGCCTGAAGAGGTGGGCTTGGAGTAGGCCTTGAGAAGACGCTGCAAGCACCAAACAAACTCCCAAACCTCTCACAACGGAGGCATCAGCGGAAACGTCCCCCACAACACCACGCCACACCGCAGTCAAACGCTCGGAATTCGCCAAAGACCCGCCAGACTGGATTACGGATTACCAAAATTTGGTACAATTTCGGGTATCGAGACCCCCTGTCGCCAAAAAAAACTCATTTTTCCAACGAGGTCACTAAGAACAAAATACAAAAGACAAAAACTCTTCGCAATTTGTGAGGTCATTTTGGGGTTTCAACGAAGTGCCCCCACTTAGATCCTCATTCCCGTGGATGACGAAGACCTCTGAGATCAACCCTACTATTTTTCGTGATGTCAGAAAAATCTGCTCAACCCATCGGCATTGCCGTTAAATTTGCCTTTCCTTTTTCTTACGCTGAAGTCATAGTGATCGATTTTCACGTGATTTCTAGACGTGAAAATGCGGTCCTTATAGCGCCGATAAAACAATCCGCCTTTTTCATGCCCCGTCACATTGGTCCTAGCAATCTCCTGAGCTGTATCGCGAAACCCTGACACACTAGGGTCGCTCTTCTGCTCGACTCTGTCTACTCGTAGCAGAGGACCAAAGTTACGCGACGCCGGAGCTACGAGAGATCTTTCACTGATCCCCTCTTCCTCCGCCTTTTCCGCCGGCGCGTTGGGACGGCGTACGCTTCCTAGTGCTACGAGATCAGGCTGTTCTACAACCTGGTTCCTCTCATCCCGGTTTTCTGCCTCCAACTCTGGGAGTGCTTGCTCCCCGTCAGCTGCCTCTGGCTCTGGATCCCTCGTCAACAAAGGGGCGACCTGACGCGATTTGGACCTCGTACACGACTGTACTAGCCCTTTTCCCAGTTGTTGACCCCTTTCGCGCAGCAGGAAATCTGACCGGTTAGAAAACAAATAAGGATATTCCAACGGGACTGTCTGCGAGACAGCCGCCTCTGTCACTAGCTCTCCGAACGGGCCAGTTATCCTTACTCTCGCCATAGGCAGACAGACACTGTGCTTTTCGAGCAGCTGCTTGATCCAAACTACCTTTCCAGTAAAATCGGATGGCGTTACATACGACGGATGAACAACGTCCATCGTCGCTGCACTGTCACGAAGCACCCTGCACGGCTTTCCGTTTACCTGGAGCTCGTGAAGATAGGGACGAAGGAGCTTCAGGTCCTCGTCACTACCGTTCACGTACGAGAACACCACCCGCGGTTTCTTACATCTGGCCGCTGTGTGTCCCGGCTCCTGACAGTTGTAGCACAGGAACGGCTTCCTTGCCTCGAACTGCCCTGTTGGGCTTTTCCGCGCCTCGTCTCCGTTCGAGTGTTCTGCGCTCTTTTCTGGGACCTTTTGTCCTGCTTCGGGCTTCTCGGGCCTTTTATCTCGCGAGCCGTTTCCCTGTTGGTGTTGGAAGGGCTTACGCACAGCGCGATCGCTCCGGCCTGGTTCGCTTTCCTCTCCGCTCAGCTTTCTACGCGTTGCGTACTCTTCGGCTAGCTCAGCGGCCCTTTCGACAGAGTCAACTCCCACCCTGTCCTGCACCCAGAGCTTGACTGACTGCGGAATGCTACGAAAGAACTGTTCGAGGCACACACACTCGACTACCTTGTCTCGGCTTTCGTACACTTCCTCGCTCTTCAACCATTCTATCAGGTTGGTTTTAAGCCCGTACGCGAATTCCGAGTAGCCCTCGCTGCTCTTTTTGGATGCGTTTCTAAACCTTTGACGGAACGCCTCGGCAGAAAGGCGGTACCGCTTCAAAAGGCTGGACTTCACCTTGTCGTAGTCGTCCGCGTCTCCAGCACTAAGGCGCGCGACAACCTCTGCAGCCTCACAGGGCAACAGAGTCAAAAGCCGTTGCGGCCACGTTTCTGGGGCGAAGCTCAACTTCTCACATGTCCTCTCAAAGTTAACTAAGAATAGGCCCACGTCTTCCCCAACTTTAAACGGCTGCATGAGCTTCTTCATTTGATACGACTCGGTCTCACTTGCTCGTACTGGAGCCCCAACTCTACTGCTCTGCGAGTTTAATCGCTGTTGTTCAATTTCGAGCTCTAGCCTTTTCAGCGCTCGCTCCTCTGTCGCGGCAGCCCGCTCCTGTTCTCGTTCCTCTTTCGCTGCAGTCTGTGCTCGTTCCTCTCTAGCTGCAGCTTGCTCTCGTTCCTCTTTCGCTGCAGCCTGTTCTCGCTCCTCTCTTGCTGCAGCTTCACTCTTAGCGTTCTGAAGCAGTTCCCACGCAATTTTAATTTCCTCTGCTTCCGCGCTCTCTGAAATCGCTTTACTGATCTCAGATTTCTTCATCTTTTGCTCCACCTCCACACCCAATTCTTCACATAAACAGAGTAAATCTGTTCTCAGTAACCTCATCAGATCCATGATCGCTGCTCTTTAGCTTTGGCTTTGTTCTAAAACTTGTCGCGAGGTTGTACACAAACCTAGCGCACGAGTCAAACACTAAGGATTCCCAGCAGTTCAAAATTAATTACCCATAATCTGAAGCCTGGCGAATCTCAAAGCAAAGTCCAAACGCTCACCCGCAGATGTAGCACGATGTCGCATGGTCCGATCCCACCGCTGCCACCAGTTGTTCGAGGCGGGGCTTAGGCCGCACGTCCGGGAGCTTCCTGGCTCGTGACGACGACCATTCCCCGAAGTGAAGAACCCAGGGGTCCAGTGGAGGTGGGAGAATTGGTAACGTAACGAACGGTTTAATTACATGGTAGCGATACAGTCGTCAAATCCAAGAGAACAAATGGAGCTCTCACGCCCCGCCTTATATAGGGGTCCGTTTTCTCCCTCTCTCTCCGCCAGGGCAGCAGGTGCGACAGCCACGTGCTTTGCAGCTGGGTCCGTCGCGTCGCAGCTAGAAATGAGTCATAGCCAAGGTTCTCCGCAGTTAGGCCAGGCCTCTCTCCCCTTCCGGAGCGCACGAACCCACACGCACACACACACACGTCCCGTTGACGTCACGGACGCGTTGAGACACGTTTTGGGCAGCTTTCGACAGGTGGGCGTCAGTCCTGAACACGTCGGGACCCGTTCTGGGACTCGCCTCCGCAGCGTTGAAACTCGGAAGAAGGTTGCCGAAGGTTCCATTCTTAACAGCGCATAAGAGTTGCGCTCTAAAAATTCGGGGGAAGGGATATCCCCCTTCTTCACTACTATCGCCCCACCCCCCTTCTCTCTCTCTCTCTCTCCCGAACAATTTCTACGGCCCTTCCTGATCCCTATTTGAGTGTGTGTTTGTGTTGGTTATACCTTTTTTTCCCTTTCCCCGGCTTTTTCTCGCCATCCACCCTCGCCCCCTCATCTCTCAGACATTACCGACGTCTCTATACACTACGCCTGTGGGTGATCCCGGTGGCGTTGTTGACAGTGGCGGAAGATGAGCTCTGTTACCGCGTACACCGCGCACGGCTCCACAATATCACAAAGTTTAATCTTCGCCTCGATTCCGAAGCGAAGATTTTGGCCTCAAATAACTCCTTCCCAAAGTTGTGAAACGTCGCTTTGTCGTCACCAATAACTTCCACAATAGACGATCTTGCGACGAGAAAGTTCAGAGTATTTACAACCCGCCTAGGTACAATCTACGTTTCATTGACCCTATCGCGGCGTAGGGATGTAGGGACACGCAGGCGCGACGTCATCAGTGCAGCCGTTCAATCGGCTGGCCCCACGGTGTTGCTCGTGCGCGCTGCGATGAAGCTCGCTACAACTTTGTGCCCAACATTCTCGCTGGAATTTGAGCATCGAGAGAGCTTGGATGATTGACATCTCGTCCCGCGTGACGCCAACTTCGCGGGAGTCCAATCAGCACGCTCCGCGAACTTCGTGCCCAACTTTGTGTTTGACGAGTTTAGCGACCCTGGGTAAATTTTAAACACATAGCAATTCAAGTTGGCCACAGCATAGTTGCATGCCAAGAGAACGATGAATGGAAAGAAATAGTTAAAAACCTCAGTCAGTCGCCAGATAACATGCAGCTACTCGGGCAGAAAATATTACCATAGCAAGATGTCTCCCTTGCTAAGGTGACGCAGGTGCCCTACCACCTTAGTTAATTTACGTATCGTTGCTTAAAAGTTTTCGCGTCATTCACAAAAGTCGTCACCTGTATATATTGTACATAATTTGTACAAAATTGAACACTGTTGATATTGTGTAAATAAATGTAAATAAATGTTTTAAAAAAATCCTTCAGTAGCTCAGTGGAAAGACGTCCGCTTCACACGCAGAGGGCACGGGTTCCATCTCTGGTGTTGGTGTACCTTTTTCTTTTTTTTTTGTCAAGCATTTTGCGATATTTACATTTCTTTTTTTACGATTATGACTGAAAAAAAAAACAATTGTTGTGGACGATACCTCGCTCAACTAAATGGTATGGGATTCCATTTTTGACACCTGCGAACTCAATGTAGTCACTTTCCACAAAATGCAAGGAGCATATGAAACGAGTAGCGTCCTCTTTCCGAGCTTCGCGTAACTATTCTACAGGAATTGCAGCCAGCCATTGATCCCGACCCGTTGATCTTTCAAAAACTTGTGCACTCTGCCGCACAATGCCACTTTCAGATGCAGGACATGTGAGGCAGCTCTTCACGCAACATCTTGGGAGTATTCTTTTAGGAGCCGATCACGGGAATTCACCACAGGCACTCACTACTAATTGCCAACACTTAAATGTAAAAAACAAAACATTTGAAGTACAGAACAGCGAGCGGAACAAACATAACTGCAAAGGAATCGCATGGCGAGCGAATCCCGGAACGCATTTCGTCTGCTACGAGTAGAGAAAAAAAAAAAAAAAAAAAAAAAAAAACGCAGGGTTGAGTGTAGCTACATGACTTCCGCCACTCACTCTATTCTCTCCACTTCCCTGTGCAGTGCGCGAGTTTCGGTTTCGGTTTCAAGCAGTTGCGTTCTTTGGCTTTATTAAAAACATTTTGTGACTCTGTAGCAATTTATTAACTGGGTAGTATTCCGACACCATAATGAATCGCCTGACAAAAAAAGGAAAAAAACATTTGGGGGTGTCAGTGTCCAGGGGCAGTGCAACGATTTTCAGACTTTGACCAATTAACTGCGGAAATTAATCTGCGTCAGCTATGGAACGAAAAACAGAAAACCGCATTTTCTTGCGAGCGCTAGTCCTTATTTAAAAAAAAAAATGAAACAAACCGAAGGTCGAAGTGCCTCTCAACTCTCCACGCCGACTTTCGAGTGACGTACTCTGGGGGTTCACGTGGTTTCCCCTGGGGCCCTCTCTTCAGATACCCCAGCCACTTCCTCCGCGATTGTCGACTTTTAAAGGATTAGCCTCGTCGAAGGTCGCGGCGAGCGCTGGACCCAAAGGACAGTTCGCCGCGGGGCTGACGGCGAGTGCAGCAGCGGAGGGGGACAGGGTTTGTTGACTTCCGCGTACCACCAGAGACGCCGTCATTTTGGTTCCCGTAACCGCCACAGGCGGCTGCAGATCGGCAAATAATTCGTATTTTGCCTTGCGATTACGCAGCAGAATAGCAGATTTTCGGGGAAAGGTGGCGCGTTTTTGGTCACATGGGCTTGTATAAACAATATAAAAAATGCAAACTGGCAATTCTTTCAACATTAAAAACCTTTGCACTGCCCCTTTAAAGGGATACTTCAACGAAATATGAATTATTCCCGTCGTGATCAAAATTAGGTTGAATATGATCCACAACATCCGTAAATGACAATCGCACGTTTGTATTTTGAGCCTGGTGGCTGTATTTTTCGTTATAAACGGCCAACTCTGGCAAGCGCTCGGAGAAGGCCCAGCGGAGACCACGTGACATCCAACGCAATCGTGACGTAGGTCGTCTCGGGACGAGCAAAGCTACGGCGAGGCTGACGTCGAGAGGATGGCCTAGTCGTTCCAGCCACCGAAGCGGCTGCTTTTGTGCGAATTTTGAGTGACGGGTTAATCTTCCATAATCTTGTAGGGGGACAATAGCGACTTCTGTGACACACAAAAGGCATTCTCGGGAAGAGGGGAGTTCCTCCTTCCCCTCTGTAGAAACTACGTCAGGCGACTCCGATGTCTCGGATGGAATGTCTTTAATCACACGCGATGTCTCGGATGGAATGTCTTTAATCACAGATGAGGTGATGCAGGCCGCAGGTGCGGAGGCCGAGCCTGAGGAAGACGCTACTGACCTACTCCCCCTCGTCCGAAGCCGCATCGTTGTACAGGGTGAAACAAGGAGGCGGTAGGCTCTTTAAATCGACCGGAAAATTCGGTTTCTTAACCTATCGCGCTACGACTTTGTGCAGCGTTGCCCACAGATGGTGCTATTTTTTTTTGTAAAATTTGCAAAGAACAAACTTACCTGAGGAAAAAGTAAAGAAAGAAAAGGGCTTAGCTCCTATGGAAACGCAGCGACGCCACCGGTCTTCAAACAACACGGCGCCGTTTCGCACCGGAGACAAGAGATGGCGCTACGAACGCCGCCAACGAACGAGCATACGCCTCACCCAGCGCAGGATGGCAGGCGAGCTCGGAGGCCGTCGCCTGAACTCCGTTCGGAAGCGTCGGCGGACTTCTTTCGTCCTATGGCACTCCCCGTACCAAAGTACGACCTTAGCTCGTTCGCTGGGAGTTAAACGCACCATACCGACGTCAAATGTAAGAAAACAGCGCGAATAACAGTCGCAGAAACAAAGACAGACGCGGCAGTAAAGACGAACTCCAAAGAAGACGACATCAGTACCCCGAAAAGAAAAACAGTCAAAATAACCCGACAAACCATTTTTTAATCGATTATGTGTCCATTTAATGTGTTTTATTAGTAAGGATGATAAAATAATGCATTGCCAACTGATATCAGAAAAGCTCGAGCCGCTTTTGAGTCGAAAAGATTGTCTGCTAAAGGGCCGGCTCTCGGCGTCGTCTGCTCGTTCGTTGGCGGCAGTTGGCGTCGCGACCGCTTGCGCCATCTTTTGTCTCCCGTGCGAAACGGCGCCGTGTTGTTTGAAGACCGGTGGCGTCGCTGCGTTTCCATAGGAGCTAAGCCTTTTTCTTTCTTTACTTTTTCCTCAGGTAAGTTGGTTCTTTGCAAATTTTACAAAAATATGCACCTTATGTGGGCAACGCTGCACAAAGTCGTAGCGCGATAGGTTAAGAAACCAAATTTTCCGGTCGATTTAAAGAGCCTGCCGTCTCTTTGTTTCACCCTGCAGTGTCCCAGGTCGCGGAGAACATTCACCTGGATGACAGATGCTCGGAGCAAATCACGTTCAGGTCCCCATTTTTGTAAAAACTACGTCAGGCGACTCCGTTGTCTCGGACAGGGTGTAAGATAGACAGGTGGGGAAACGGCCCATAGAAGCCTACCGCAGCGCCGTGACCGGATTGTGTACTCGTCTGCTTGCGGGTACCCCCGATTTGCGACAGATGGTGCTGCGGCGAGAAGAAAAAAATCGGAATCGGATTTGCATGGAACTTTAAGGGAGAGGGCGCAAAATAAACGGAGAGCACGACACTCTTTCATTAAAAATTCACGAGAAACCATCTCCGTCAGTTTAGCCGGTCACCACCGGTCGCCCACCCGGAGTGAGAGTTCGCGGTGCTCCACATAGATGGCGCCACAGAAAAAGAGAAAACCAAGGGAGACACAATCCGGTCGCTCATTTGGCTCTCGTTTCCCCACCTGTCTATCTTACACCCTGGTCTCGGATGGAATGTCTTTAAAGGACACATGCAAAGAAAAAAAACATTTTTTTTAAACGGCTTAGATGGAAAAAGGATGTCATAAAACGATTTTACAACGAAGAAAAAAAATTTTTAGAGCTATATTTACGGCGCGAGATGATTTTTTGTCAAGCGCGGTGTAACGCTCCTCCTTTCCACTTTTCTCTCTCGCGCCTGTGCGCTCCGCGGGGAGGAGAGGTAAGCCGCTTGGATTGGCTTGGCTGCTCGGCTAAACAAAGTGCCACTTCCGTTCAACTTCGGCGCGCGCTGTGTTGTTGGCAACGTTGGTTGTTGCGTTTGTGTGCTGGTCGTGCTGGGTGGTGGAAGCGTTGTTAGCATCTGCTCCGCGTCTTTTGCGATAGATCCCGAGTTGAAGCGCAGACTCGTCGACCGGAGTAGGCAGCTCGGGCTTTGCCCCTACGAGGACACGCCTCGCAGACCAGCACCCCCCCCGCGGAAAGCTCCGAGGCCAGCGATACGCTTCTCGTGCGGTTTGCCTCGACGCACGACAGCGGGTTCTCGTCGCCCGTCTCCTCACTCGACAAATCGTTTAGATTTGTCCAGTGACAAGATGCGATTTGGCTTTAAAGTCACGCGTTGGGTTCGCTCGCTGCGTGGCTCGAAGGCCTCCGGGGCGAAGTGACGAGAGCACACCCGGACATTCTTCTCGCCAGTCGTGCCAGGCGTACGCCCGATCGCCTCTAGCCAGATCGCTCTCAAATGCTCGTCCGCCGGTACCGCATGTTTACTGAAATCCTCCTGGTCACGATCACGAGAACTGCAGCCTTTCGTCGAGCAGCGGCGTCGCTTTCGTTGAACCGGCATGTCAAAAACAACACCGCGCCGACCGCGCACCGTCAGCTCCGCGCCCCTTCGCAGAAAAAATGGCGGACTTTGGTTTCGTAAGCGTCAAAACGGAAGTGATGATTTTCTTATACTTGAAGTTTCTCAAAAGTCAAAATATTCTGTTACAAAATAAGTGCAACAAAACAATGAAGAAAATAAGTAACTTTCAAAGACCATAGAAAGCTTTCGAAAGAGCGCAGGCACCACGTGATAAATAAGGGCCAGTCACGTGATAAATATGGGCCACTTTTCCGCGGGGCCCGCGGGCGCCAACTACAAATTCGTATTGCGCCGTAAATATAGCTCTAAAAATTTTTTTTCTTCGTTGTAAAATCGTTTTATGACATCCTTTTTCCATCTAAGCCGTTTAAAAAAAAAAATTTTTTTCTTTTCATGTGTCCTTTAAGGGGGATTCAACCGCTCGTCACTCAATGGGCAAATTTCGCTACACAAACCTGAGTTTCAGGAATGCACGATAGTATTCATTCTTTTGGGGGTTACTTATGATAACATAATGAAGGTTGTGCGGCCCTTGGATTTCTCTTTTAGAGAGCTGGAGATTTTTAATAAAATCCAGAAATACGACCGTTTTGACTGTTTTTAGCGCGTTTTGAGGCATTTTTGAAAATACAATTATTTAGAAGACAAAAGTGACAAAACGCTTGGCCGTACGTAGTAGGGGTGCCTATAATCTTAATTTTAAGACCATGACGAGAAAGCAAAATATTGTTGTATTTGCGTATTTGTGTAAATAAAATCACCCTGTTCATTTTATGTCCAACTTGATAAACGAGATGGCGACACTAGTACTAAATGCCTCAAACCGGAGATTTTCTTGCTGTTGCTGTTGTTGTTTTTCTCTCGAGCTTGAATTCGACCGCGATGTCTCGTTGCTCGTGGATCGGTAGCACATGTAGCGAAAGCTCACGCTGTAAAGCTCACTGATCGTGGATTGAATCCACCGCCTCTGCCCGTTTCAATCTGGATGAGCATCGTACCGGCGTGCTGTCATGTATCCAGTCTTGTACACGTTACTAAAAAAACGCAATCGATTACAATTTTTATTACTCTTGGCTAAAAAGTATTCGATTAGATTACTTGATTACTCGGCAGTAAAATTAATTGGACATTACTTGAAGAAGTATCCGTTACTTTTCTGATTACTTTATTGTGTGAAGACTTACAAGTTTAGCGCTCATAACAATGAACTACTTCGAACCTATATTTCACATTTTCACAAGTATTGAAGAAGAAAAAACGGATTCCCTCTTCGTGGTCGTTGCATCTTCACAATGCGGACACAAGCATAGAATTCGTTTGAAGAAGTTTAATAATTTGGGCGTCCGCCAGTTTGGGGGGGGGGGGGGGGGGGGGGAGTGGAGGGGCTTCTTGATCTTGATTGTCGCTCATTTTACTATTCACATGTGGATGAACTCGCGTGTTATACAAAAGAGCAGCAGCTCCAGGATTTGAAACGGATCATGTGTAGTATCAATTAGCGGAAGAGATCGCCCCGACCAGTTCTCAACTCGAAACCTTGCTTGTCACAAAGGCTACGTAGGGGAAATGGGGAAATATTTGAACTGGCTTAGTTATATTTTGCATCCGCTTTAGACATTCTTCGGTTCTGGTTCTCCTACGGGCTGCGTGTAGGTACCGTAAGCAGGATTTTTTTTTATTATTTCTGTGTGTGTGTGCGTGAGGGGGCCAGTTTCAACGAAGGACTTACAAAGATACATTCTGCTCCCTCAAACTTCGCCCTGAATGGCCTTTGTCGCGCACTGGGGCTTCTCTGGGGCTTCCCAGTCCCAGTCCCAGCGCGAAAAAAAAAACCAACATTCCACAAAAATTGTACGTACAAAGGGGTTGACCTTGTTTCCAACAGCTCCGCAAAAATCATTCTTTTTTCTGTTCGAAAAAAAAAATTAAATTTTATTTTTTCATTTCAGAAAAAGAAGGTGTGTGCAGGGGATAAGAAGTAATTTGTATTACTTCAAAAAGTAATCAGATCACTCTTGGGATTACTGCCTAATAAAAGCAATCAACTGATTACAAAATTACTTCAAAAAGTATTCGATTACAAGTAATTTGATTACTTGTAATGCGTACGGTACAAGTCTGCATGTATCACTATTGCCTGATGCACGTTTAAGATGTCAAACAAGCAGTGGTATACTGCACTGTCTTTCATCTCCAACGAAGACACCAGATGCCCTCAGAGCTGACTAACTTCCCGCTGTATAAACATAAATACATTTGATGGCTTCGTTGGTCGGCACTTTTTCAACGTTGCAAAAAAATGTAACTATACTCCGTTTCACCTTATGTTGTACTAGAGCGAAGGCTAGAAGCTCGAGCTCATAGCGTTGGCAGCTGCCCTTGATGCATGAGAGCTTGTGCCGCCGAGATGTGCCCTAGAGCAAGGAGCTCGCGATTGTAGCCGTTCTTGCGGTACAACACAAGGTGAAACAGAGTATAGTCGTGATCAGACTCCTCGCGAAAGGCCTGATAAGGACATGTGAAGGCGATACTTTTGTTGATTCTATTTGTTTGTGTGTGCTATGTTAGCGCGCGTGGTCAAACGCTTCCATACGCTACAAGCGTGGCTCGTAAGCACCCTAAGATCGTGCAGGGTTGAGCAGAGATATCCTATACTCTGTTTCATACTTAGCGTGCAACGCTGTCAAAGCTACCGGCGCGAGCGTGGGGCTTGATCTCGTTGATTATTTGCACGCGTTCTCGCGCAAACAAAACCATAGATGAAGCCACGCGCTCGCGCCAGTAGCTTTGACAGCGTTGCACGCTAAGTATGAAACAGAGTATAGGGTGCCTCAATGTCTTTCTTTTTAGGGTGATGCCAACCTTTGTTGTACCCGATGCAGACAGCACGCGCTCACGGGTAAAGTACAAATAAATCGACGAAAACAAAATGTCGCCATAGCACAGTCAGCGCCACAAACCCGTGCCGGGACACGCTCTTTCACGCGCTTCTGAACAAAAAAAGAAACTAAAAGCGTGGGACAAATTGGCCAGATGTCTCCACCCTAAGCAAAGCGCACATGAAGGCACCCTACTAATATGTATTTGGAAATAAAAAAAATAGTTGAATTAGTTGCAAAGAAGGCTAAAATACTTATTCCGAACAACATTTATATTATGAAACATTATTTCAGATATTTTCATTCTCTGTAGACCTTATTTGGTGGCTAGTGGATATGAAAAACAAAAAGGAAGCATGAATTCTATTATTTTAAACAATAGACCCTTTCCGAAATTCAGTCTGGCCACTTTGATCACTATCATCATCTGTGGAACGGCATCTGTGCCATACGAATGGCGGCCTTCTAGTGACTGATAAAGGAAGACGTTGAAGATGCTCCTAAGCGAATGTTGCGAGGCCTGTACATTCAGGGGGTCAGTACGTCGCGATGTAGGTCGCGTCGTACGGGTCAGTACGACGGGTCAATACTGACGGGTCAGTACGACGCGACGACGGGACGAACACAAGAGCTACGTAAGCGTTTATTTCTAATAACTCAGATTCAGTCAATCTGTGGGCGGTACACAATCGGCTTTGAAGCACTTTGGTGTATTAGAATTTTCTCGAGGCATCCGAGTGGGCTGTAGCTTTGTTCAGAATGCGGGTTCTTGGTCACTATCGAACTGAGAGTGATTGAGAAAGAACTCACACTGAACAATTCCTCGCGTGCCGTTGACTTGCGAAAGTGACGGTGCCGATACAAGTTTATTTCCGCCATTGATATGACAAAACCTAAACTGCTTTACAAACCACCAGATGGCACTGAATTTCGGAAAGGGTCTATTACAATATATTTTCTTAGCCAACAAACAGGTGCTTACTCTGAGATGCAAATTGAATTTTGACGGTAGCGTTTTGGCGCCCAAAACAATTTTTTTTTTTTTTGTAAATTTAACACTTCCCGTTTTGCGGATTACTAAGAAAACCAAACGGGCCATCAATAGGTAGAAAATACGTTCGTACCTAAGGTGAGGCATAAGTTTCTTTTTTTTTTTCTCTCTTCACCTTTCTAATTTTAGGCAAAATCAAATGAACCTCTAAATAACTTTAGTGTCCTCATAAGTAACCTCGGGAGTTCACTATACTATTGTTTGTTACGAACACCTCTTTCAAGAGTGATCTTACTATGTCACGGTGGAACGAAGCGGTGCTACCTTAGCTGTCTGGAAACAAATTGGGGTGTGTGTATGTTTATACAGCCTAGAACATAGTCTGCCTCAACGGGCGACTTGTCTCCCAGCTGTAGGTGATCAATTTAGCCAGTGCAGTACAACCCGTAGCCTGGGGTCTTCAACGTGCATCAAGCAATAGTAATAATACACGACCGCACGCCGGTACGATGCTCATCCAGATCGAAACGGGCAGGGGTGGGGGTTATACAGCGCGAGCTTTCGCTCCACGTGCTCCTAGCTGGTATGCTCTAGCCCACTCGGCCACCGATCCTTTTTTTTTTTTCTTTATTGCACTTGGCCACCGATTCCTCTTTATCTGTCTGGACTCAAGCCCTTCGATGTGTTTGCATTTGTCTTGCAAGTGGCGTCAAATGCGCCAGTGCACGAGGCCCGTGTCTCGAGCGGCTCTTGGAAGCAGTTGTCGGCGCAGTACTGAAATGAGCGGCCATTGGAAGCGAATGGCAGCGGAGCACCCGCTCCTGGCACGTGTCTTGCGCGTTTCCGCAACAATGGTTGGCGGTACTTGAAAGCGTTAATTTTATCAAATGAATTTAGTCTGCAGTTGTCGGCGCAGTACTGAAATGAGCGGCCCTTGGAAGGGAATGGCAGCGGAGCACCCGCTCCTCGCACGTGTCTTGCGCGTTTCCACAACAATGGTTCGCGGTACTTGAAAGCGTGATTTTTATCAAATGAATTTAGTCTACACTTGCCGGCAGCGCCTTCAACTTATGGAATTTACGAGGATAACTTGAGAAAGTGTCCTTTCTTGCCATACCCATTGCCAATCTTGTCAGCTGCTGTGCACTTGGCGCGGGATTGCGGACGAGTAGTAGAGCCGCGCCACTTGCTTGGACAGAGAACTCCTTGGTACAGTTTACGGGTGGGAAACGGTTGCTTCTTGTTGCTTTTGACTCGACGCGCAGAAGTGAAGACCTCTTCGACGAGGTCCACAACTCTGGACGTGCAGAAGTGTGGACCTCGACACTGAATGAGCGATGCTTAGGGTCGGCACTCTGTTTCCCAATATTGCTGTGGGCGCCGCCATCTTGGTGCTTGTACAGAGCAGACGCCACTGCCGATCGTCATGATTCAAAAGTGCAACTTCCTCGGCTTTTTATTCGGTGTTAGGAAGCTCATGTAATGTTGCTTTGCTCTGTCGCGAAGCGTTTAAACATTTGTGGAGGACGTAAAAGCGTTTCCTGTGAATTCAGATAAATTTTCAGATAACTGGCAGCCATGATTTTAAGCCACAATATGGACAAGTGTCGTTACCCTGAAGCGTAGCTTATTTAGTGGCACTAGGGAAGATCATGGCGGAACAGCGCAGCACTGAGCTAGATTTCAGACGCCATGTTCTTCTATATATAGTGCCACTAAATAAGCTACGCTTCAGAGAAACTACACTTGTTCATAGTGTGGCTTAAAATCATGGTTGCCAGTTATCTGAAGAATTAACTGAAATCGTAGGAAACGCTTTTCCGTCTTCCACAAATGTTTAAACAGTTCGCGACAGAGCAAAGCAATTTTATATGAGCTTCCTAACACCGAACCTAATGCTGAGGATGTCGCAGTTTTGAAACATGATGATCGGCAGTTGCGTCTACCCTGCACAAGCACCAAAATGCCGGCGCCCACAACAATGTTGGGGAACAGAGTGCCGATACTCTAAGCGCAGCTCAATTATAGTGGCTCTAGTTCTTCCCAGAAGTGGCGCACGGCACGTGTCTCTAGCATTTCCACAAAAATGATTGGCGCCACTTTTCCCAGGATAGATGGGCTTTACTCCACACAACCTGAGAGCGGGTTTGCAAACCACTATTCAGACGAAGAGCAGGCCGATGTACGACATAGGAAGTGCAAAACTGCCACTTTATTACTTTTTTTGTTTTCTAGCTTTAAATTAAGCTCTTTTTTATTTTTTTCAAAACAACGTTTGCGGGTTAAATGTCATGGTCCAAACGGCCGCAAAGCCGCACCTTATGCTTTCAATAATTTCGAACGTCGATGTAACTTCGAATTCATTCGGAAATCAAAGCTTATTCTACGTTTTGTAAGCCACTGCAATCTACGTATGTACTGGCAAGAGCCGTTTATACTGAGAGAGTTTGGCCGTCGTAGCTCCGGCGTCACGTAACTTTGGTCCTCTGCTACGAGTAGACAGAGTGTCTTTGACAGTCCAGCAGAAGAGCGACCCTAGTGTGTCAGGGTTTCGCGGTACAGCTCAGGAGATTGCTAGGACCAATGTGACGGGGCATGAAAAAGGCGGATTGTTTTATCGGCGCTATAAGGACCGCATTTTCACGTCTAGAAATCACGTGAAAATCGATCACTATGACTTCAGCGTAAGAAAAAGGAAAGGCAAATTTAACGGCAATGCCGATGGGTTGAGCAGATTTTTCTGACATCACGAAAAATAGTAGGGATGATCTCAGAGGTCTTCGTCATCCACGGGAATGAGGATCTAAGTTGGGGCACTTCGTTAAAACCCCAAAAGTACCTCACAAATTGCGAAGAGTTTTTGTCTTCTGTATTTTGTTCTTAGTGACCTCGTTGGAAAAATGAGTTTTTTTGGCGACAGGGGGTCTCGATACCCGGAAATGTACCGAATTTTGGTAATCCGTAATCCAGTCTGGCGGGTCTTTGGCGAATTCCGAGCGTTTGACTGCGGTGTGGCGTGGTGTTGTGGGGGACGTTTCCGCTGATGCCTCCGTTGTGAGAGGTTTGGGAGTTTGTTTAGTGCTTGCAGCGTCTTCTCAAGGCCTACCACAGGCCCACCTCTTCAGGCCAGCGATTGTACCACCGGCCATTCGAGGTTTCCCTGGCCCCGGAGGGGCTGTTAAGAATGGAACCTTCGGGAACCTTCTTCCGAGTTTCAACGCTGCGGAAACGAGTCACGATCTGTTCAGGACAGAGTCGCCCACCTGTCGAAGCCTGCCCGAAACGAGTCACGATCTGTTCAGGACTGTCGCCCACCTGTCGAAGCCTGCCCAAAACGAGTCTCAACGCGTCCGTGACGTCAACGGGACGTGTGTGTGTGTGCGTGTGGGTGCGTGCGCTCCGGAAGGGGAGAGAGGCATGGCGTAACTGCGGAGAACCATGACTACGACGCACTTCTGGCTACGACGCGGCGGACTTTGCTGCAACGCACTTGGCGGTCGCACCTGCTGCCCTGGCGGAGAGTGAGGGAGAAACCGGACCCTTTATAAGGCGGAGCGTGAGGCTGCTCCGTTGTTCTCTCGGATTTGACGACTGTATCGCTACCATGTAATTAAACCGTTCGTTACGTTACCAATTCTCCCACCTCCACTGGACCCCTAGGTTCTTCACTTCGCGGAATGGTCGTCGTCACGAGCCAGGAAGCCTCCGGACGTGCGGCTTAAACCCTGCCTCGAACAGTACTATGAAAAGCAACAATGTGACCTCCGTCTCGGCACCCGACGATTCCTGACCTCCCAAAAAGTATCAAGTTCGTCTGAGGCCACATAACCGAAAGAGGTCATTGTTTACTACAAGGCGAAAGAAAAACGGAACATAATATTGCCGCGTACGCAGCTAGCCAAGTAGGCGGCGCGCCCGTGGCCTAACGGTTACCTTGCTTATCTTCGACGGAATTAGCCAATATTCGTTGCCTGGCCGCGGATACATCTTTTTATTGTTTCTGTAATGTCGCGTTCCGGTAAATTCGAGAACCCTGTTGCTTATTCGAGGTTAGAATGTTCTACGCGCCGAACCTTCTACGCCGATTGTTTCAGAAGCCCACTGTAGTGTTCGGGCGTGTGGACGAACAGGATTGACGAGAGCAGCTCGGCGAGTGGCGAGGTGGAATGACTTTATTCCATGACGGAGCGAGCCAGAAGAGAGCGCGGCCGGGCAGGCATGCGTAACTTATAGCATGTTATCAGAACGGGGAAAGGGTAGGCGGAGGAGTGAATCAAAAGAAAAAGGGGGCGCGTCAAACGAGCTGAAACGCGCGTAATACAACATAACACTCCTCGGGCGTAAATAAGTTTGTTCTACGCTCAACAATAGGCTAAGGCGCGTAGCGGTCCGGTGGTCTTCGTTGGCGGGGAGGGTATCGCCGCTCCTCTTGCTGAGCTGGTTCCGCTGGCGGTGGTCGAGCAGGAGCCACTTCCTGTGGTGCTGGAGCCTGGCAGGCCTCTGGTACCTCGGATTCCGGGAAAGGTCCCAGTGGCGTGGAGACGTCCTCTTCCGGTGGCACCCGAACAATGTGGTCCTTGTGTCGCACCCACTGAAACACACCTCGCGGAGTGGTTACACACAACTTGTAGGATACCGGCCCGGTTTGAGCTAGAATCGTGGCTCTAAACCACTTTTCGCCACGTCGAAAATTTCGGACCCGCACGCTGTCGCCTACCGAGAAACGTTTACCGAGCCGACCATTTGAACGTCGTTTTAGCGTCTGGGTAAACTGCCTTGCAGAAACAGTTTCCCTGGTTGAAGGCTTGACAACATCTAGCCGTGTGCGGAGACGCCTGCCAAGTAATAGGATGGCTGGCGCTTCCCCGGTTGTGGTGTGCGGCGTGTTCCGGTAAGCCAAAAGAAAATCAGCCAGTACCTCGTTCACTGGGAGGGCCGGATCCTTGCGCAGTGCGGCCTTCAAAGACTGGACAAAACGTTCCGCTTGGCCATTACTACTTGGGTGGTACGGTGCCGTGCGAATATGACGTGTACCGATCCTGCGCATGTAGCTTGCAAATTCAGCAGACGTGAATTGGGGTCCATTATCGGACACTAGCGTTTCTGGGAACCCAAAACGACAAAATAGTTCGTGCAAACAGTTTATGGTTCGTTCGGTAGTTGTCTGCTTCATTGTGAAGACTTCCGGCCATTTCGAATGAGCATCCACAACAACAAACAGCATGACACCTCTATACGGTCCCGCAAAATCCACGTGGACTCGTTCCCAGGGACGAGTGGGCCACGCCCACGGGTGTAGCGGAGCAGGGCAAGGCAAATTACGCTGCAGCTGGCAAGGCTGGCATGCGCCTACCTGTCGCTCGATGTCCTGATCAATGGTCGGCCACCACACGTAGCTTCGTGCCAGCTCCTTTGTCCTGACAACTCCGGGGTGTCCTTGGTGCAACTCCTCGAGCATGAAGGACTGGAAACGTCGCGGAATGACGATACGGGTGCCAAGCATTAGGCACCCTTGCTGCAATGAGAACTCGCAGCGCCTGTAGAAAAAAGGCTTTAGATCGTCACTCGGCGCTCGATTCGGCCAACCGTTCGCCACGTACTGCACAATCTGCTTCAACACCGGGTCCCTGTTTGTCTCGCGAGCCACGTCACGGTGGTTAACCGGTAGCGTACTGAAGCGTAGTAAGAAGAAACATTCTTCTGACGGCTCCTCGTTATCGCCGTTTTGACCTTGAAGCGGCAGGCGTGACAAGCAATCTGAATCGGCATTTTCCTTTGATGACTTGTACTTCAGCGTAAACGTATACGCGGAAAGTAGAACTGCCCAGCGCTGTAGTCTGGCTGCTGCTAGGGTAGGGATGCCGGTCTTCGGTCCTAGGATGGTCTGTAAGGGCTTATGGTCCGTTACAAGGACAAAACTGCGCCCGTAGAGGTAGTAATGAAATCGTTTTACACCGAATACCAGTGCTAACGCTTCCTTTTCTATTTGGCTGTAGCCTTCTTCCGCTTTAGTCAAAGTCCGTGACGCGTAAGCAATCGGACGACACTGCCCATCTGGAGCGACGTGAGACAGGACCGCGCCGACGCCGTACGCTGAGGCGTCGGCGGACAGCTGCAACGGTGCTCCGGGGTCGTAATGAGTCAGCACCGGCGGAGAGGACAGCAGCCTCTTCACTTCCTGGAACGCAAATTCACATTTGTCGCTCCATGACCAGCGCACGTCGCCGCGCAAAAGTCGGTTGAGAGGTGCAACCACGCTGGCAAGGTTAGGAATAAATTTTCCGTAGTAGGTCACTAGTCCCAGCAACGACTTCAACTGGTGCGTGTCAGCTGGCCTCGGCGCTTTCATGATAGCTTCGACCTTATCAGTGGCTGGCTGAACGCCGTCTCCGCTTACGATATGCCCCAAGTACTGCAGCTTATCCTTGAAAAATTCACACTTCGACAGTTTTACCTTGACGCCTTTCTCAGATAAGCGTTGCAACACTGCCTCCAAATTGCGGAAGTGTTCTTCGTCAGTTTTCCCTGTTACCATAATGTCATCGATGTAACAAGTGACTCCTTTGAGACCCTTCAAGATATTGTCCATTATTCGCTGGAATATTGCCGGTGCGGACGCAATGCCAAACGGAAGGCGATTTACGACGTAGAGTCCCTTGTGAGTGTTCAAAGTTAGGTAACTCTTCGATGACTCATCCATTTCTACCTGCTGGTATGCTCGGTTGAGGTCTAGCTTCGAGAACTTTTGCCCTCCGGCCAGGACAGCAAATAATTCGTCGAATTTAGGGAGCGGATAGCTCTCGGAGTCTAGGATAGGGTTTAGCGTGACTTTATAGTCGCCGCAAAGTCTAATAGAACCATCACGTTTGATGACTGGCACCACAGGCGTCGCAAACTGACTGCTGGCAACGGGAGAGATTATGCCCAATGTTTGAAGCTTATTAAGTTCGTCTTCTACGGCTGCACGTAATGCAAATGGTACCGTTCTAGCCTTCAAAAATCTGGGTTTCTGTTCGTTTTTGAAATAAAGACGGGCTTGCTCACCATTGATTTTTCCCAGCTCGTCGCTGAAAAGATGCTTGAATCTTTGCAGAAGCCGCTCAAGTTCAGCTGGAGGCTTGTTCGAAGTTGGCGAGGCGCGCGTGAGGGCGTTGACGTTTCGGATGCGGTCCCAGTCCAGCTGGATGTGTTGTAACCACTCTCGTCCCAAAAGTGCCTGCCCGTCCTGCGGTACAACATAGAGTGGTAACAGTTTTTTTTCCGTGTTGCTGCTTTCGACGTTGACATGTAGCACGCCGTTGGGCTTGATGACTTGTCCCGTGTATGTGCGCAGTCGAAGAGGTGTTTTCTCGAGGCGCAGACTCGGAAAAAGTCGCTTGTGAAGGCTCCTTGAAATAATCGATACGGCTGCCCCCGTGTCCAGTTCCATCGACAACGGAGTGCCTTGAACTTGAACTTCAACCATGATGGGCGTAGACCGAGCAGATGCCGTGACGCCGTTGAGAGGAAACTCATCTTGTGTTTCCAAGGACCTGACTGGAAAACGTTTCTTGGGCGACCTTGTCTTTGATTTGCACGCTCTCTGTATGTGCCCCTGACGGTGACACTTGTAACACGTTGCTTGTGCGTGCGGACACGTCGTGGCTTCGTGTTTGGGTGAACCGCAGCGAGAGCAATGCGTCGTTATCACCCTTGGCTTGGGCCCCGAGCTGCGCAGCTTGTTCAGTTCGGCAGCGCTGTCTGACCTTGAGTGGGTCGCTGATGCGTTCTTGATGGCTGCCTCGAGTGACAAAGCACGTTCGACGGCTTTTTGGAATGTGAGGTGCTTATCTTCACTGAACAAGTGCCGCTGGATATCTACTCGTCGGAGGCCGCAGACAAAACGGTCTCGGAGTGACTCATCAAGAAAGTTTCCAAATTCGCACGTTTGTGCGAGTCTTCGTATCTCGGCCACGAACTCGGAAATGGTTTCATCTTCGGTTTGCGACCGTCGGTGAAATTTTGCTCTCTCGCCAATTACGGACGGCTTGGGTGATAAGTGGTTGCGCAGTAGTTGCCGCAATTCTTCAAAGGACTTTGACGACGGTGTTTCCGGAGCAGTCAAAGACTTGAGAAGGGCGTAAGTTTTCGGTCCGATCAAACTCACGAAAGCGTCTACTTGCAGTTCTGCCGGAACTTTGTTGGCTCGTAGAAAAGACAACACGCGCTCTTCGTAGGAGAGCCAGTCACTAGTAGACTCATCAAAATGTTCCACTTGCCCGAAACTGGTGCTCATGGCCTCGGCGTCGACGACGTTTTCGATGCTCTCGGCGCTGTCTTGCTTGGTTAGCTGGCCATATCTTGGTTCGTCATCTTCAGAAGTCATGGTCCCAAGGCAGGTTCGGTGTCCTCGTCGCCATTATGTAGTGTTCGGGCGTGTGGACGAACAGGATTGACGAGAGCAGCTCGGCGAGTGGCGAGGTGGAATGACTTTATTCCATGACGGAGCGAGCCAGAAGAGAGCGCGGCCGGGCAGGCATGCGTAACTTATAGCATGTTATCAGAACGGGGAAAGGGTAGGCGGAGGAGTGAATCAAAAGAAAAAGGGGGCGCGTCAAACGAGCTGAAACGCGCGTAATACAACATAACACCCACTCGTCTAGCTTCGCGTGGAGAGCTGGAGGCAGTCAGGATCCTGCTGTTTTGCCGACATCGACGCCCGCGACGCCAACCTTGGATTTTGTTCGCCCCATTAAACGTTTAGTTTCTTTAGTTATTCACCGCCTCGTCATTTGTCATTCGTGGCAAGACCTTTATCGTTTGGATGGAAAGAAAAACACTATTTACAAAGACGAGAAACGATCTGGCCAGAAACCATGTTCAATAAAATGGTGTTCTACGAAACGGCTTCGATGAAATTGGGTTCAATTACATGGTGTTCATTTAAATGACTTTGATACAACAGAGTTCGATAAAATATCGAGAGCTGCGAAGAAATAATGTTAAAACGATTTGTAAATGTGAGCTTCTCTCCGCATCTACCCAAAGTCTGGTGAGCTCTTCTCCAACTGGTGGCACCTGAGTGCCACCAGTTGGTGGCACTCAGGTGTCACGAAAGTTTCTTACCATGTATTTGGTGTATCTATATAGGAAAGTACTCTAAAACTCTACTCAAAAAGCTTTTTTTTTTCTTTTTTTTCTAAATTAGGTAAATCTAGAAACTGAAATAAGGTATTCTCAGCTGAAATAAGGACAATACCCGTCGGTGCACCGATCTCATGTTTTTAAACTTGAATCGGTTATAGTATGCGACGAAGACCACTGCGGAGGTGGTCGCAGTACATGGCTCACTGATACGCAAACATTCGACTTTATCTCAGTTTCGCTTGACATAAAATTGGCTCAGTTCGAAAAAAAAAAACTATGATTTTGAAAAAATAATAATCACATGACTCAAAAGTCAACCAGCGCACTTTCACTCTTTTACTAGGTGCAACAGCGTTTACGTATTTGAGTGATTTGCGGTGGCGGCGTTTTGTCCAGGCGAACACAACGAAACAAGAACGAATGCGGCCTTAGTGGCAATTCACTTTTGCGAAGTGATTATAAGTAATTATAGAATTTATTGTTTTAATATTTTTTTAAAGCATAGCTTTGTGACAATAGAACTACGCTTTGATCAGTACGCATATAATACCCAACACTATCTAAACTTGTGGTTATTGATTTTTTGGCATTTCGGCAGTACAACATATAGTTCTGATTCCGTGCCATTTCGAAAACGCACACCGATTTAGGAATTGGGGTGACCGCTGAAATATGGTGCTCTAGAAAAAACGTTGGGACTCTAATGGCTGCTGATGGTATCGGGAACTGGTTCATTTCGTTTCTTTTTTCGTACAAGGAGATCAGACACTTTTTAGAGTGAGTAGCTTTATTTTTCAAAGCACTGCTTCGCGGGAATGAAACGTAGGCTCTGAGAGGCCGCTATTTAGGACGCAACGCCATTCTGACCTGTGGTAGATTATTTCGCAACATTACGACACGACAGATGGCATATTTCGTTTTGTAATGACGATATGGCCTATTTCACTTTTGTAATGACGATATCAACAGTCTACATGCTCTCGGAACGCGAAGAACCGAGCCAAATGAATCCAAAGTATCAGGCAGCTAAGTGAGGCGTTTTCTAACCGCGTTTTTTTCTTTCTAATCCGGTAAGAAGAGGACAAAAGTCCCCCTTGGCGATGGCCTCGGAGGCCCAGAACCCTCCCCGCTATCCTCTTTTTGAACGAAAAAAAAAATAGAAAACCATTCTCGCAGCTCGCAGGGCGGTGGGACGGGATGGGCTTTCAGGGTCAAGCCGTCCGCTGATAACCGGAACAAAAAGACGAGCTTTTTCTTTATTTTTATTTGGAAGTAGAACTATATCGCGTAAAGCGCGCTCCAAACCAAAGCTTCTTTTTGCGGCTGTAGGTCGTGCGCCCGCCGGATGTGACGTATTTCGTGACGTTACGCCGCTTCTTCGCTCCTTCCGGGAGCGCACAAAAAAGTTGGGCAATTTCAACTTCTTTCTGGACGCGCACGAAGAAGCGCCGTGACGTAGTAGGGCGTTCCTGTCTCCCGGCCAATCGGCGGAGGGCACTGCTCCGCGTGCCCTCCGCCGCTTCGGCTGCGGCGGCTCCACAGCCGCCGCAGCCGAAGCAGATTATCTTCGCAGAAGTTGCCTGAGAGAATGGCCCGTATGGCTGCATCTATGAACTTTGCCCCTGTTTCCGACGCGAGGAAGGTGACCGAAAAGAAGGCTACTGCGGACGCGCAGAGGCATGAAGAAGCTGCGCAGAAGGCCGCAGAAGCTGCCGTCTATGATGACCAAACAAGTGCTTTCAGTTGCTCGAGCTCGTCCAGAGAACTACCCTTGGTTGTACGGGAAGCTTCGGCGCGACTCCAAAGACAACCCGAAACGGGAGAACGTCTCGAAGGAGGTCGCCCGTCTGTTGGGCATCGTGCGCTGTAAGTACGGTTTTGCAACTCGTGTTTTCGCATTTTGTGTTGCGAGCATGGTTTACTTGATATGTGATGGTGTTGAATTGTTTTTGTAACAATATTGAGGAAAACATTCATTCAAAAATCGACGGACGAAGACGGTAATATTTGTAAATACCCAAACGCTTTCTTTTTCTTCACGTTTTTGCGTTGTTTTGACGGTTGTTTCAACCAAAAATGAGAAGGAAGATAATCACTGCGTCGCCTTTAATCCTCTTTTTGTTCAGCCTACGAGAAAGTGTTGTCTCGGTTGTATGGAAAAGGCTGAACTCCATTTGTGTCCTTAAGACAATCAGTCCTATTTAATTATAACTTTCGATTGAGCCAATCATGTTTAAAATACTTCTCGAAACGAAATGACAAGTTACAGGCCCATACCATACCGGCCGAACCAAATTTTTACGATTCTTCCTTTATAGATTTCTTCCGATTGGCCCACAAAGTATACGTATCATCGTACACATAGCAGATGTTAGCGAGATCGTTCACTGCTAAGTTGATTAGCAGTGAAAGCTATGTACTGTCTCTAGATCAGTCAGTCACCTGCCCCTCAGTGCCTGATCCATTCTATGCCCGTGACTACCCGGAGAGTATGACCACGTTGTATGCATGCACCCTATTGTTGATTGTTCCTGCGAGCATGTAGCTTCTACCGCCCTGTCAGCCTAGCAGTGAACATACTATAGTCGTTTGCTTGAAAGCTTGGCGAGTCATTTTTAAGTGTGGGACTAAATTTGTTGTGCAAGTGCTTTTGATGTGCGTTTTGTGTGTGCTGTCCGTTGCCCACGAGGCATTACAATTGCCTATGGCACTTTTGTCGTCTTTTTCACATTTCTGCATGAGTATATCATGTCTGTCAGGCTTGTCCCACACTAGAATCAATATATTTCTCTTCAGGCGACATCTGAAAAACAAAGTGGAAGTACCTGAGGGACAAGTACGCCAAGGAGGCGGCCAAGGTGGCAGGAACAGAGCGCAGCGGTTTTGGAACCTCGGACGTCTGCAAGCCAAAGTGGATCTACTTTGGCAGCTTGCGCTTCCTGACTGTGTCAGTCAGGAAGCCACTGTTTCGCGAAAGTACACCTTTCATATTTCTCAGTCGTATACAACTACACGGTCCTTTTTGTGAATTATGCAAGTCTGAGGCTACAGGAACATCAAAAAGCCAGTCCAGCACTCAAACTGGAGGTAAGATAGCATGCAATGTATTGCGATGCCTCCTCGTCATTATGTTACTGGGCTTATAGTCACGTTTCCAGGTGTTTTTCACAAGTGCTGTCATATGCGATGAAACTTACACTCTTCTGGTGAATTATAGGAGTGACTCCATCATGCAGCCAGTCACCTGGATGCACCGCAGGTACAACCAAGCCAACTGATGGCCAAGATCCTGTGGTGATTATTTTCCCGTCTTGACTTTCTTTCCGGTCTTTCAGACTGATGAGCATGGGCTGTGGCTTACAAAAGCTACTTCTTTTTGTTTTCTTGTGTTCCTCTACACAGTGCTTTCACCTTGTGGACCTTCCTTTGGCGTTACAGCTGTCAACAGCACCACCTTCTTCCCCTCCCCCTCCCCCAATTGCTGCTTTTTTGGATAACCCTTATCTCGTAAATACTGAGTGCACTGGCTAACCACCTAAATCAGGGTTCAGCCCCTGGCACAGTGTGCATAGGCATTCGCTGGGCCGAACAGAAGATTTTTTGGTTTGTGTTTTTTGTAGAAGGAAAGCCATCATAGCTTTCCGATTTTGGTTCGGTGTGATATTACTGGTTGATGTTTCACTTCGAACTCAAACCTGGGAATCTCGCAGAAGGAAAAGCTTTAGAGCTTTATCTTAACCATTCCGACAGTGCAGTATACTTCATTTCAGCATAACTTTGAAAATGGTAAGAGCTGCATCCCTCGTGAGGCAATAAGAGCAACAGAGCAAGGTATATGACAGCCCTCCGCAAGATGATTGCAACCTCGGACAGTATGCTGTCGCATGCCTCGCTCTGACAGTCATTGGCTGACCGGGCCATTGATTTAACTGCTTAGCAAAGTTGTGTTGGAACGGATTCTGATGAGTCTTATCACTCAATTTTCTCGTTGCAAAGACACCGGTAACAAAAACTCTTCAAACTTGGAGTATTGCGTTATTTGAGGGAGGAGGATTCAAACAACATCTGTATATTTCAGAAATAAGATCAGACAGACTTCTGGCAAGTCCAAGATATTTATCCAGTGGGGCTTGCTCATCTTTAAGTGGATTATGAGTTGGAGGACTTGTTCGCAGTTTTTTTTTTTTTTTTGATGATGAATAAGAGGACTCGTTCAGTTAATTTTCACATTGACTTCCTATGTTGTGGTTTTCAAATCTAAGGAGTACACTGATGCTCGCTGTGTAAACGGATGATTTCGAGGATGAAGCATACATAGTCACACATGCTTTTGCAAATGACAATGACGGATAAAGAGCTCTACACCTCTGCGTCACTTTTAATCAGTACATTAAACTTGCATGCTTGCATCTTGGCGAGCAATATTGAAATATAAAATGTGTATTGAGAAGGGGCTCAAGTGTTCTCTAGGCTAAGTTTCAGAAATCAGCGCAGTGCTAAAGCATTTAGGCTTAAATAGCCTTTTCTTCATAATTGCAGATACTTTTAAGCGTGTGTCAGCATACCCCACCAGACACACAGACACACAGACACACACACACCTGTTTCCCGTCTGGCCCAACCCCACATTCACTTCGCGTCTCCTCGGCCAGATGCTTCAAAGGGTTGCTGAGCCCTGATCTAGACTGCTTAGCTTATATTGACAGTGGCAAATGCATTTCCAGGGCCCAACATCACCCTTCGAGGTCTCGGCTGCCTTCTTGGCTGCACAGCGTGGAGAGAGATGTGCGA
>JABSTQ010005932.1:0-40759 GCA_013358835.2 Ixodes persulcatus | reverse complement strand
GCAGTCTAGCGAACGGAACACGAAGAAACCGACACAGGGCGCACAAAATATCACTCGCACCGAGGACCACCTCGAGCAAAATTAACCTAGGCTAGAACCACGGCTAAAACTAAAAAAACAGAAACCGATTTTTTTTTTTTTTTTTTTTTTTCTGGACGTGCTCATAACATCGCATCTTTTCACGCTGTTCGAAGCATCCGAACGTGCTCCGAACAATATGTGCGACAGGTTTTGCATGACGAACGTAACCGTCGTACGAGGAAGACCTTACACGGTGTCTGCAGAGTGCTCATCTCGTCCTCACTATCCCGTGAATCCGAAAGGGGGGCCCTCGCACCCACGTGCTGACGCCCACGTGGCGTGCTCGTGTACGCAGTCTGCGCCGCGCTGGGCTCACGTCGAAACTCGAGGACCGCTACATCGATGTCCGGCGGTGGCGGCGTTCGAAGGGGGCCGCGTGGAGGGAAGCGTGCGTGCCGGGGGGCAGGGCCGAGCGCGCCCGCTGGTCCGAGCCCCCGACCGGCCATTGTTCGCGTCCGGGCTTGGCTGCCCATCGGGGTCGCGGCGGCGCTGGCGACGCTGCAGCCGGTCATGGCGCCACCGCTGGCCCCCGCTGGACACGCTCCTCGGGCTTCTTCGGGGGCCCTCGCTGAAGAGCGGAATATGCAAGCAGCCCGTCGAGTGTCTTTACCGCCGCCCTAGCTATTCTGGTCAGCTGCGCTGAACTCGTGACGTTTTCACGCTAACTGTTTCTTTTTTTTTTTTTTTTTAACGAGACTGGAGTAGTTTTCGTTTAAAGGGTTTGTATAAATCGCCTCTCAGAATCCGGTCCTACGAACAAAAAGAGGAAGCCGATTTTTGTTGCTAATCCATCCGGATTCTGCACACTGCAAGATAGTGTGGCTCTGAAAACATTACGAGCAACACTAAATGTTCTTGAGATGGCTTTCTTTGTTCTTTGTACCGAAGCACCTTTATCTTACGGAAACATCGATTCAGTACGATAAAATAAAAGCTGCTATACATTTTTTGTTTGTTTTACAGATTTGTTAAAATCGAATAAAACAACGTAAAACCTTGCTTTAAAAAGAAAAGAACCGAACCCACTGGGACACTGTGTTGAGACTTCTGACTGCAGCCACGCAGGAGGGAGCCCCAAATTTCCTCTGTTCGCCTGTGCCCAGCTGTGCTAGTTAGTTTTACTTCATTCAATGGACTTATCTCACCAGCCCCTTCATACACAGGCGCCAGATCTGTCTTAAGGCCGGTTCAGACATTTGCGTTTGAGTGCGTTTGACTACGTTGCGTCGAGAACCGAAAGCGAGTCACCGGCACAGCTGTGCTTCGCACGAAGCGTGGAATCCAATTGAAGGAATCATTTTGGCACGCGATATAAGCAGCAGGGATGTCCTGGTTTCTCGCAGCCGCAACCCTGTCAAACGCAGTCAAACGCAACTGTCTGAACCAGGCTTTACCGCTCATTCAGACTGGAAGCGGATCCGCGTTCGCAAAGCGGTTGCAAACGCATGGGCGCCGCCATAACCGACCTTCAGTTTTTGTTTCTTCTTATTCCGTTCGCTCCACTGCATCATTACCACAGTAGTTCAGGTCATTGCCATTTTAGATTCTAGCGCGTCCTTCTCCCCATCATAGGCCCTTGTGGAGACTCGTCAACGCCCGCTTCAGTGGCTCGGCATCTCGGTAAGACAAGAGAAGGTCGGCTATGGTGGCTCAATTTGGCGCGCGCTGAAAGCGTCTCGATGACATCCAGTGCGCGAGCAATTGTACTGGATCTTTATACAACCGCGTTCGCAACCGGTTTGCGAACGCTGATCCTCTTCCAGTGTGAATGAGCGGTAAGGGTGGTGGCATCTCTCGATTTCTGTCCCCAGAATGCACACGCTTCGGTCTCGTTCGGGGGGAGCGCTTAGCTCTGCTCGGTGCTTTGGCGCCATTTTAAGGCCCATTTGGCACGCGCAGGCAGTTTTGAATACAGCAATGGGTGTCTTCACCCTGTGAGAGACGCAAATCGAGGCACCCTACTCCAGCCAGTTTGCCTCCGCCACCGCTGCCGCAATGCATCGAAGGAACTGTAGTCTTTCTGAACGTGCCCGAACCTCGCTGGAACTTTGCGCGTGCAGAGCATGAGACGGCCCGAGCCGTCTCGGGCACTGCCGTCTGCCTCTTGTGAACTAAAGTAATGGCGGCTTCACGCAAATTATGTCATCAAGTTTTGCGAAGGAGAGATTGAAAGGAAACGCCCACTCTTGTCCTCGAAGTTATACCGCAACAAAACAGTTTCTTGGTCAGTGGCGTTGCGTGCGAGGATACTTGGGTCTCAGTACTGTCAGTTAAAGTCAGTGCCAGTAAGCTCGTGTAAAGTAAAAAAACAAACAAAAAACATTCCATCTGACTATTGTTGCACCGCCCCTTTAACACTCACGTTCTCGTCTTGAACAGCAAAGTACTTTTCCGTGGCTATAATGCAATTAAATGCAAAGGTGTAAGCGAGCTGGACAAGAATGACGAAAATACTCCCTGGAGAATGGGAACAAGAGGGACAAAGGACAAACACAAATTTCCAAACATAGCTAGGGGACTTGTGCGCGACCGAGATTTGTGTCTGTCCTTTGTCCCTCTTGTTCCCCTTCTCCAGGGAGTATTTTCGCCATTCTTGTCCAGCTCGCTTGCACCTTTGCATTTAATTGCATTATAATCACAACCTTAAAATGCAAGCCTTTCACGCTTGTTGGTGTTAGACTGGTGGCAGCTGATAAAACCTGTTTGCTCTACTGACGTCAAACCCCTGGTTAGCTCAGTTGGTAGAGCGCTCCACTGGAAATGGAGAGGTCCCGTGTTCGATACCCGGACCTCTCCATTTCTTCAAAGCTGGTACTTTACTTGAGGTACATTCTCTGAGTATGTACCTGTACTTTACGTAAAGTATATTTTCTGGTACTTTCCGAGCCTGGCATTGTACTTTTCGAGGAAAGTACAAAGCCAGGCTTCAATGTACATTCCTCGAATTCGGTCTTGTTAAATTTGTTTCACAAAATGATGTTTTGTCAATTGTAGAAAAATACTGGGAGGGATATTCTACCCCGCCTGAAAGTCGAGACGACGTCTCTTTCCGTCTGTACTGGGGGCGGATTTCCCACATCATTTCGAATTCTCGCTACTTTTCGCTCGATCAGCGCAAACGAGGAGGTTAAACAGATTAGATTGCTTGCGGAAACTACGGGACTTGCGTCATGCTCTCTCCTAGTACATTTTAGCTGGTGTTGTGCAAATATTCGAATTTTCGATTAGTAGTTTCGAATAATGAGCTATTCGACATCGCTTCTTGTAAACTGCGATATTCGTATTTTTCCAAGTGTTGATCGCGGCAGGTTTGCCCGATTGAGCGCGCTTCTTGCCGAGCACCGGTGCACTGCGAAGAAGCAACATTTGCGGAGCCCGCTTCCGCGGCTGATGCTTCTCCACAGTGCACCGGTGGTCGGTAAGAAGAGCACTCAACGTAGCTAAAACGTCGCGATCAACAACAGTTTGAAAAGTACAAAGATTGATGCCGCGTGCCTAGGAAGAAAGCACAGTTTCAAAGCGAGATGGTGTACGCGCGCGCCTGTTGTGTTTAAAAAGAAACGGAAGCTTTGTGAGTGTCGATCTCTACATTGCAGTAAAATATTCAAAATAAACGGGCTATTATGCATGAGTATATGTTAGGCAGATATGCCCTGACACCTCTATTGGGTTAATCTAATGTCAAATGCTTAGTTTACTTGCCATCCCAATGTCCTCAAAAATCCAATGGACTTTTTGAGGCCCGAGTCGATAAGTATAGCTAGATTAAAAGGAACTTAGCTTAAAAATGGGCAGCTGGAAACTTGGGAACAACCTTCACAAGTTCAGCTGTGTTTTTGTTAAGCATTGTGCAGTAGCGAAAGGCTTAGAGAAACTATTCGATATCAGCCGAAAATAATCGACCAAAACAACTATTCGCTTCGAAGTCGAAATTCGCCATTCGCACATGCCTAGATTGCCCAAGGGCCACCGGGGATGGATCCGTTATCTTAGGAAATGGCGGCGGATATTGAATAAATTCAACTGTCCCGAGGTCGAAGGGACTTGTGAATTTGGCGCCATTTTCGAAACATGGAGTGGGGCATGAACCAACCCGACAGGCGAACCGAGCTCCAGGGGGAAGCGGAAGTCTCAGTGGAGGCGACTGACTAGATCCACAATCCACCGCTCATCACCCGATACAAAGGGGAGAGCTGTAGAATCCAAATCCAAATTTTCATCGAAGGAATGTTCGGGCTGTTGACGTGCGATGGTGGACTGAATATCTCTTTGGTTTGTCATCGCTGAACCTCGCCTCCCAAATCCCAGAAGCCAGGCAACCCCTAAGTCCAATCGACGAGCGTGCCGCACCCGCTCTCGTGTTGTCCGCGGGCACCGTCCAGTTCTGTCCTCCGGGTCACCGAGCCTTTCTTTCGGAAGAGCCACTAAAGTCTCTCGGGCTTGGTTTACGTATACGTAGTGGCACAGTCGCGCTTTAATTCAATGGCCGAACTTGACGCGGCTCCGATCGTCGATGTTGCGCTGTTGGACGGCTCCCGGTCTCGGGCATTGCTCGGGGCAGCACGCCAAAATAACCATTTCAACTGATTGGACGGAGATGCGGGCCCGAATCCCCTATAAAAATGGTTATCGCCATTTGAAGTATGTATTATTGCCAAACGGCAATTGGTGTTGATCAACTGGCTATGGATGCTAATCGTCGTTTAGACGTGATCCGGTTGACCTTCGTAGCTTTTTCGCCACCGTCAACTTTCCGCCAATTTATAGAACATCGCCACTGTATCGATATCCTGGTGCCTTTCTACAATCAGTCGGCTATTGGAGGAGATTAAAGGACTATAAATTTCATAACCTTTTGATTGCTTCCAATTGCCAATCGACGTTAGTATGGCACCAGGATAGAAATTCAGTGGCGATGACCTATAGAATGGCGAAAAGTTGACGGTGGCGAAAAAGCTACGAAGGTCGATCGGGTGACGTCTAAACGACGATTGCCATCCATAGCTGGTGGCCGTCGATGGTAATCGTCGTTTAGACGTCATTTGATCAACCTTCGTAGCCATTTCGCCACAGTCAATGTTTCGTCGAGTTTCAGCTGGCCAGCCGAAAAACTGTGATAAGAATAGCATTCATGACCTTACCATTGGCTTCGGCAGTTCCCTTTACATGCTGGTGGGATTTCAAGGCCTGATACACTTAGTGTTTCCTAGCAATATGGGACGAAAACAAAGATTGAAGAATAATTTAAAGAACCAAAATTTATTTATCACAATGTCATTAAAATTACAAGTGTTTTTTTTTTTCAAAAGACTAGTTAATCGCCCAAACGTAAACGATGAATGAAAAAATGGTCTTCTCTTGCTTCCTTACATGTCTGTAAGGTGCGAGCTGAAAGAAGAAAAATATTCTAATTTAAATGGGCATATAACCAGCACACATATTCTTGTAGCACATTCAATAACATGCACCGAAGAACCTTGCTCATATGCTTCCTCGGCTGTTATGTTCCCTAACACCGGTCCTGTCAAACGTCCGTAAGTATTTATGTGTTTGAGCTACAGGCTTCCTGCACTGCCTTCCCGGTTCTTATGCCCAAAAACTGCCATTCAAGGTGGCAGGTGACTACTAGGGACACACGGCTACTCCGTTCCTTTTGCTTTACTCTCTTAATTTCACCTCCTTGCCTTTCTGCATTGCATTTCTAGCTTGGTCCTGTACGACACCGTAAGAGCGTAATGGGGCTCTAACGACACCTTTTTTTTTACTCCTCCATGCCTCCATGTTTAAGCAGTGCTGATTGCATCAAGCTCCACTGCTTTGATCTGGCATGCAGGGTGCAGTGATTTGTGTGAGGGAGCTATGGTTTAGCTCAATGGGCTCAGAACTTTTGCATACTTATATTTCAATATTTCCTAACTGCAACTATAGACAAACATGTGGCTCTGACGTCGCACCACTGCGGTGGCGCGGCTGTCGACACAGCGCATGCACAGACATGTCTGTGCGCACGCAGCGCCCATAGCTGCTGTGGGCAAAGGTAAGCTTGTTTGAAAACAGTTCAGCCACAATTTTAAAAAGTGTTGAGAAAATTGTCAACCTATAAAATAAGGCAATATTTTTACAGCCATGAAAGCTAAGGTGAAATACACAGAGAATATAGCTTCCTGAAACATCTATAGCTATCCCAAGGGCATTTTCAGTTGTTACATTTTCTCTCATGTCATAATTATTTATTGTGACCGCCTAAAAACGCACCAGCAGGGTTCTATTGTATTTCACAAAATGTTTGAATGTGCAATAGCTTTAACTTCCACCAACACATGTTGTGTTGTGGAATTTGACAACCATAGGTTGTCAAAATGTGAACTCCACAATAATGCAATAAGTATGAATACAATAATAATCCCTGGAAAAGGGGTACAAAGGACAAACACAAATCTCCTTTGTCCCCATTGTTCTTCATCTTCAGGGATTATTATTGTCATTCTTGTCTTCAAAAAAAAAGCGTCTGCTTCTGTTTCTTGAGAGAACGAGCAGCTTACCTGAAGGAGCATAGTGTCCCCGGGACAGAAATCATAAGAGGCTGGCCACATAGCCGTACTCCATGAAGATGCGAGCTGAAAGAGCAAATGAGAATTGCATATTTAAAATAATAATAGCCCCTAGAAAGCTACGCTTAAGTATTGACACTCTTCTCCCCTTTGTCCAGGGCTGCCAAGACGATCATTCATTCATTCAGATGGCGACATTCGTTCACGTGCATGCAGCTTCCGGGCAGAGACATGTTGTCATTATGTCATTACTTGAATTCAATGTAGATGTTGACTTCACATTAGACAAGGATTTATGTATTACTCTTGATAAAATATTTAGAAGCATGGCAATTTTAACAGCAGCTTGGGGGGCGCCCCCATAGATGCACCACTCTTCAGTTGGTCTTGGGGAGCGCATCTTTACACGCTCACTCTTTTTATCGCACGGGAGGGAGCATCATCTGTCCCCTAACATCGGAAATATTTTTTTTAGAGATTAAAGCATAGAGGGCAGTGCAAGAAAAGTTTGGTACCAAAAAATATGTACAAAATGGGGACAAAAAAAGAGTCCCAATATTTTTTGGTTATGGATACCCAGTCAAGGGGTAAAGAAATAAATTGATCTTGTGTGTTAAAATGTTTTTCAAAGCAAGAGCATGCCAGGACTATTTATGGAGTGTATAGCTCTTTTTACTGTGGTCATGCTGAGGTGGTGTAGCCTTTGTCATTTGCCACATTATGCTCAACAAATACGAAACTAAAAACAAACATTCTTGCAGACCAAGAGCCATACCACATGTAGTGCGAGTTTCGAACGTAAACATTTTGGCAGAGGTCTGCCTGGTCGAGGAAAAGCTTAGAAATTTGAAGAAATTTCAGTCCACACACTTGCATCTGTGTTCCCCACATGAAGGGGACTAGCGAAGCGCTGTCACATACGCTGGCAAAAGTATCCAGGTGTCCCACAAACCGGTATGAACAGTTGAACATATGATGCCACGACTGAAAGATTGTCCTTCTAAACAAAGACTGCAGGACGGTGTATATTCAATTCTATGCACAGAGTGCCCTGCCACCTACATTGGCGAAACCAAAAACTCCCCAGAAAGAATTCGATAACACAAAAACAATGTCTGCAAATTCGACCACAAGCGCAGCGCTGTTGCAGAGCACTGAGAGAAAAAGGACCATCGAATAGACTTCGCAAACACCCACATCATAAATGTTGAGACAAACTTCTGCCAGCGGCTTTTTATAGTTATGGTGTATCCAAACAACACTAGGAAACATCATAGGTCCACTGGCACATTGCCATCATCCTACATGAACGGACTAAGCCACCTAACAAGGTGAAAAAAAGAGCATCATTGTAGAAGAAAACTAAGCTGCTGTCGCATATCTAGACACAGTCGCCCCTGAAGAAAAATTCAAGCTGTTCTTGAAGCGTCAGGACCTTGTTGTAGGATTTGGTTGGTGAATTTTTCAAATTCCTAAGTAAGTTTTGCATTTGTTTGAGTCATCATTCACTTTTTTTACCTTATTTACTTGCATAATGAACACGCTTTTTTATTCCGAAATCGATACATATTTGGGGGGGGGGGGGGGGGGTTCATTATGTGGGGTAAATTTATGAATTTACACACTTTGCAAAAATGTCTCTTTAGGTGCCAATATGACACGGCAGGGTACTGTGGCATGTCTCCAATGGAGGCGCACCCACGGCTGGTTGTGGGCACGCAACAACAACCATGTTCTATAAATTGAAAACCTCTTTAGGGTGCTGTTGGTGTGCCTTTTGCCAAAGAAAAAGCACCCGCCTAGTAAAAAAAAATCTGATATGTATTAGAAATTTATTTGTCTAATAAATGCATATGATCAAATAAGATCATATAAGAACACACAAAAAGCTTGAAAGAACAATATAAGAAATATATAAGATTATATAAGTTATAAAAAAAACTGAAGTGTTTTAAAACTTCTTATATAATTTTACATTGTTCTTACACATTCTTATAAGGTTCTTATATGATCTTATTGGATCATATGCAGTTATTGGACATAGAAATTTCTTATACATGTAAGATTTTTTAATAGGGAAACTCACTCAGCATGAAGTGCACTGCGACCAATTTTAGGCCTAACCACTTTCACGATTTCACTGCCCAAAAGCGGACCACAGACGACCACGTTTGTTGACATCAATGCATCCGGTGGGCGAAACATGTCGAAGCCTGGGCTTGGACATGTTTCGTCTACCGCGAAGCGGACCCTAGCTTTGTTAGGTGTGTTCACCGCTCGGTTTTACTATTGATCACTTTTGCAACTACAAACTCGCAGCCATGAGAGCGTGTACTGCTATGCTTGGCTTGGCTTGGCTTGACGTGGCCTGGCCGCTTGGCGGCTATAAAAAATTGGCTTGGTAGCTAGCTGAGTTGGACGCAGTTCGAGATTCACAAAGTCGAACATCGGAGGTGCGTTTATTATGCGAGGGGGGAAAAAGAAGTCTGACTATTGATGCTCGTTGTGGGGGGTATGTTCCTTTTGCAAGTGTGTTCATTATGCGAGTAAATACGGTAAATAAAAACATTCTAAAAGCTTCTCAGGAGTTCCTCAAGCTTCGAGTAATGTGACCTATTTAAACTTTGAGTAATTGATATACACTTCTAAGCTGACTGCATCTACCGGACCAATCAACCACCTCCATTTCATTGCCTGACCCCGCCTTCTGCACATGGTTATGTGCGGGAGCGTGAACATAAGGCGAAAGATAAACTTATGACTGTTCCAATGAGGATGTACCTTGTACCACGTTATCAGCTAGTCATTAAACAGAGTATAGTGATGCAGCACAAAAAAAATTGGTGCCATTTCAGAATGTTCGAAGGAGAACACACCCTTAAACATCCTGATACTGCAGAGAGTTTTCTGCCAAGTTACTCGATTTGATTGGCCAGGCAGTAAATAAAAGATAAACTCACCAAAACACTGTGTCACATGAGAAGCCTGTAACCCCCTTCAGGAATTGGGAAACAAGCAAAAAGCCACAGGAATGCAACATTGGATCCTGAAAGAAAAAGCAGAACCGCAAAATGCAGGTTTAAACACAATACACAAACTGCCTCAATGAGTGACACTTAAAACTAGCTACAGTTCTTTGGGCAGGCACTGTCCTTCTATTACAGAAAATTGTGTGTGATGATGTGCTGTCATTATTTTTCTAGCCCTATAAACCTCTCCCAAGTAGAACGTCTCCGACGCCGGTTTCGCAAACTTCATAAATCAGCCATACTGCATTGTCAACTTCTAGAGTAAGTGACAAGTTAAAATTTCAATGGTGGAGGCTCACAAGCATTAAGCATCTGCTTCAAACTGCTCGGCTGTCGAGGAAACACGACGTCATCCGGCCCGACACATAGGCTTCATGCAGAAGAGAGATTGAAGTGTGCTGCTGATTAAGTAGAACTACATAATATTCATAAACCATTGCTTAGCCGATTCACTATGCGACTCATTGCGACAACGAGACTTGGCCAGGGCAATACGTTTTACAGAGAAATGTTTTACTTCTTTGACGGACGGTGCTGTTTTATTAGGCAGCCTTATTTATTTGTTCAGTAAGAAGCAGATGAAGAGGAGGAAAACGCAAATAGTGCTATGGACAATGACAAGTTGATAAAGTGACAGGACAAGCGCTACTTGTGGTTCTTCAACTCGTCCTTGTACTGCCATTTGTGTATCACTATTGTTTAAGCAACTTGTCAAGTAGTTCAATTTAGTACCAGTGAAGCGGCTTGTCAGTGGCTATGTTACTCAAGCAGAGAACATGCAGGCCACAAACCACCTTGATGGTGATGACCACAACATTTTCATGTCATCTTACAAAAATCGCCCCAAAGAAAAGCTGATCCTGCACTTATGTTGCAGGATGTATGCATCATTTGACGATGCAGTCTGGAGGGTCAGAGCACATTTCTTTTCTTGCGTTACACTCCCAGTTTCAATGCGGTGACCAATAAATGTTTCGGTGATAAAAAAAAAGACATTGCTTTGAATTTTTTGTTGTTATTCTTGTTTTACTCATCAGAATAAATTGCACATTAATTGGACCTTGAGATAAACATGAAACGCCAACCTATTAAGGATAACAGCAATCCAGTCCTAGGTGAATGAATAAACTGAGTAACAAAAAATACCGTACAAATTGAAACTGAGGGCAACAAAGAAAGAAACAAGGAGGTCATACAATAACTGTATCGGGGAGTGGCGACAGTCCCAGAAAGACCTGCTTTAGTTTTTGCAGTATCATCGATTTATTCATTAGGTAGCTGTTATCAGTTTTGGCCTCTGCTCATGCATTATATTTTAGAGTGAAGCACACTGCACACTGGCGTGTTTACTCGGTGACATGCCAACCTTTTGCCAAGTTCCCAATTATTCCGAATACTGCACAAAATTACAATTAAAAGAAGCCGAGTTTGATCAATATGGTCAAATGAATCTATGTGAAACGAGCAGTCTACAGCAGTGCATGCAAGGTGACTCATGTGGGGCCGTATGGGAGCTTTACAACCACCATAATATCTTATGAAATCAAACCCAATTATCCTCTGCTAGATATGAGAGCAGCATGGTCTTGGCACACACTTCAAGCTCCTCACTAACCCCGCTTAAAGGCCTTGGAGTTGTACACACACTGCTTACGTTTGCTTTGGCGCGCAATCCCACGTTTTCTACCCAAACTAAGCGGCAGAAACACTGTTCTTAATCTGCATGTGGCCGATTATTAAAAGCCTTTTGGCTTTTCAATCTAAGTAAATGCACATACTGAAGAGAAACTTATCACCTAATCAGGTCTACGAGAAAATTTGAAGTGCGGGATAAATGAAGTTTGCTATATCTATGGAGGACAATATTTACCCGCTATAGCTATATCAAAGCAGCACCAAATGTGTCGGTTATGAACCCGTGACAACCTCAGAAGAGACTAATGACAAATGCATGAAGTATATCATAATTACAGAACTACCAGATACCATGACCCAGAAAGTTGAACAAGCTTACATGAACAACAAGCTTACAAAAGAGGTCTAGGATGCCAAAAAGACCAATAGAAATAAACATAGGAAGATTTGACTGATCATTTCTGAAGCCCCAATCTTGGTATCGATAGCATGCATCGATGCTTCCAATTATGTTTTGAGGTGTCTGCCACAAAACACACTTGAGTGAAGCTCCCAATCATTATGCTCTTAGGTGAACAAAAGGCACAGTTCAAACAGCTTTAAGCACTAAAAAAAAAGAAAAAAAGAAAGATGCCAGATAATAACGTGGCATGGTTCCCCCCAAAATAGAACATATAAACCTGCAACACCTCTCAGGGCTAAGGAAACAACCAAGGATGCACAAGAATAAAGCACCTCATCCCAAAACGGTGAATGCAATGCCAAGGTGCAAGACTGAATGCAAAACACACCGCTCTTCCAAGCAACACTGGCTACAATTTCTTGGACACCTTCCTCGTAAGTTAAGAACTAAAATAGTGTAATTACATGTGGTGCATCACCTTCAGGATTGCTTGATGATGTGCAACTCTGGGAGCTCTTTAAAATTAAAGTGAGCAGAAATTTTTTCGCCTGGCCTGAGAATGTCTCATACTCTGAATCTTGTTCCGAATTAAGCAGTAACATTGTAGCTATCTACTAACACATTGTGCCCAGAAAATATCACCTATGTAGGACAAGAATGATTCATACATTACCTACTGTTAGTGCCATTCTGAAAAAGACAGACTTGCACAGTCCACCCACTATCTATGTGGCACACCCATGAGTTCATTCGCCGTGCAAATGAGCCCAGACGCACATTAAATCACGCTCTCACCGGCCTCCATGTCCACAACAAGGCTCCAACATTTCAGAAATGTGATCACGTGGCCATGGCCCTCCACGAATTGACTGCTGTGGTGACATGTAACCCAACAGCGGTGGATTTCTCCTACTAGAACCTCAACATGGAGGGAACGAATTCCCAAGAAGGGCTACAACAGAATGAGCGGAACTTGAACCGACCGGCTGCAGCAGCGAACCCTCTCCAAATTCCACTCACCATTTCAACAGGGATGACGGAGAGCACGAGCTTTGTCAGTAGCGACGGCAACCCCACGAGCCAATGTCCGTGGCAGCACTCGCGACAAAGAGCCCTCCCAGAATCCCTGTCACCACTTTGGCTGGGATCACGGGGAGCACAAGTGATGGCGGTGGTGCCACCACGAGCCAGAGCTAGATGGCAGCACCTGCAGCAGCAAGGCCGCCATGAGTATACCACTCACCATCTTGAATGGGAACACGTGGAGCGCAAGCATTGGCGGTGACGACAGCGCCACCACAAAAAACAATGTGGCAGCGCAAGAATCAGGTTCTGATGACGACAGCCGCCGACACTCGATTACTGTCCAACCAATCAGACATGACGCGTAACTGGGATGGCAAATAATGTTTTGCAGCGACCGAAGTGGCCAAAAAGCTGCCAAGCGAAACTCAGCATACACCTCCAATGATGAGCCATGCTGGTTCGAATATAATTGACATATGTCTGCGAATTGCTTTAAAGCGCAGAAGCGTGAAGGCTGCATCAATTTTAATAGAATAGAACTTAAGGCAACGGACTGCCAGTGAAAACAGTGATGAAAGCTGAAGTAAGTTGCTTCCAACACTGCTAAATAGATTGGACAACTTATCATCAACTCCTATTGATATCTGCCATTAAGCCTGAACCTCGGCACTGCAGGTGATGTCAGTAGTGTCGTCTCGGGCACTCAAACTAGTAGTTCACTGAGCAACTCCTGCTTGACCAGGCCTGCACCGATTGTAAATGTGAAGAACAGATATATTATGTTACATAAATGACACAAGATAGAAAAGGCACAAATAATACCATACATTCTAAGTTCGGAGACACCATATTCGGGACGATTTCTAAGCAGGGTCGAGGGGGGGGGGGGGGGGGGGGGGTAGCTGGTGTTTCAAAAAGAAATATTGAATTGACAACATATTTGCATGAAGAGAACTTCGTTACATTTATATATTAAACTGCTCATGCTCATAGGATTGCAGCCGTCTGCTGTGATGGCAAAAACTGATTCTCTTAAGTGCGGAAGGGAGGGGGAGGGAAATTTCTCTTTTCCGGGAGATTGTTTTGTCAATCGTACAAACTGATCAAAATTTAAGAGTCGTCTGGGTAATACGGGGAAGTTGGCAGGTATGCAATACCAAACAGACACAATTTGCTACCGGCAATGGCAAAAGAGAATGCAGGTTGGAGCAGCTATGCATAAAGATACTTTGAACTACATATACCATATAAGGTGTACTCATGCAAGGCTAGCGAGCGGTGCACTCTGGGTACATCACCGTATTTGTGTTCGTGATAGCAGGCAGCGGCGCGCGCACAGCGTCACGGGCCACACTACGCAGCGAATCTTTCTGCAGCTCAAGTGACCCCATGCAGAAAAAAGGTGTCGCTCTTGTGTGACAGTCTGCTGTCGCACAAGGAAAAAAGATGAACTGGAGAAGAAAAGATGAGGACAGCAGGCGCTGCAGACTCCCAGTCTCTGCAAATCCCGAGAGCCCGAACATGTGCGCAAAATGGCTCGGTCACTCTCCTTGAAACGACAATGACTCACTTGCATCAAGGGGCAAAGCCCACACAAAAATCATGACAAGTGGAGAGTATGTGAGCATATTAGTGAAGTTAGTCAGTGCACGTCTGTTTGTGTGGGGCTTGTGACTTACCACATGACAGCATCTCGGGCTGCGCGAAGGTGGCGCCATGGGGTTGGGGCGACGTCCTGTCATAGAGGTGGCTCTGGATGGGGAGACGAAGCGCAGGGTTCCTGAGGAAGCAAGAATCGAGTAATCGGTGTGGGGGACCGCCAACACTTGCAATGTCGCTGCTTTTTTTTAATGCGATAGCATTCTTTAGCTACTTCACCCGGATTTCGCGATACGGTATCTGGGGGGCTATGTTCGACAAATGTTTCGTTTCTTCTAAAAAGAAACGGAAGTGACGGAACAGACTATACCGCTTCTGATTGGTTAGAGGCTCAAATGACGAAAGTTCCCTCTTTCGTCATTTCAGCCTCTAGCCAATCAGACGCGATATCGTCAGTTCCGTCACTTCCGTTTCTTTTTAGGAGAAACGAAACATTTGTCGAACATAGCCCCCCTGGCCTTGTAACAAGACGAGGAGGTAAATCTGCGCTGTGTGTATGCGAAGCGGCAGTACACACTCCTTCACATCTGCACCCTATTCGAAGGTTGCAGAGAATAGATGCGCACTCCACCCGATTGACTGTGGCGCAAGGAGGTAAATCCACACCTCCTGTACATGTCGCTTTTGACTTCCCTCGTCCACCGCAGGCGATCGACCAAACAACCTGTAAGGGTTTTTTACCATCCAGAAAATGTCTCAGGATTGGGCAGAGAAACATAGCTGGGCCGCCAGGCTAGAGGAGCGTTGAGAGCCCAAAGAAGAACTGATGCGGGACGGGGCGCTCCTTATGAAGCTTGCAGACGAGGGAGAGCCACCCCCTGAAGTGTGGCGCGTCGACTTGGTGAACGGCAGGTGGAATGACCCACAATGGAGCGGCAGCATACATTTGCACCCAACCTACGAAGCAATCACTCAATTCCAAAGCAGCGCACTGACGTCAATGATTGCAGTAAACCATTCATAAAATAAAGTGTTTACTCAAAATTTGTGTCGTTGTACTCTTAGTGAGCTGCGGCGCAAGTCTCACGATGAATGCTTTTGCAATTCGAAAACCAACAATAGTGGTTTCTGCAGCCAATTGCTTTTTCTATGATGTAGTTCTTGGCCCAGTGCAGGGGACACTGCAATAAAATATCGCTAGCGCTGGTGTAACACCTCCAACGGGATACTTGGCATCAACTTTGAAGGGTTCGACCACTGCTGTGGGTTACGGCAGTCGTAGTCCTCGATGTCGACTGGTTCATATAAGAGCACGTAAACGATGTGGAATTTTAACCAATTGGTTTGTTCATCAGCCGAAAGAGAGAGAGTTGGAAATGTCAAAAGAAGGAACGGGGGAAGGAAATTGGGACTCCACCTGAGGCTCTGGAGGATTTGAAATGGTTGTCTAAGTCGGGATTTGTGTAACTGTGTAAATAAATGTATGGTCGAAGTAAAGCAAGTTGGCATAGTGCAAGTTGGCATATCACTCAGCAATGTGCCCGCCACCGAGCCCCTAACGATCGAAGCTGAACCCCCCTCCACCAACACCGGGAAGAACAACTATGTTCAAGGCAATTCATCTCAGAGAAGTGTTGGCACGGCTGGCTTTTTTGTTTGGGTCGGACCTGTCAAGTGTGCGTGTGTAGCCAAGATGTTTCTTGAGTGCCCAGTCAGGACTCTAGTCATCAAACTAAATTGCTGCAGCGTTTGCACAATGCCGAATAAATAAAAAAAAAAAGAGCCGAGGAAGAGAATGTATAAAGCGTTAGAATTTTCACAGTGGCAGCTACCAGCTACGGCAACCTCCGAGATTGCTGCAAGGCAAAGAAAAGAAATGTGCGCTCATGAACGGTGATTTTTTTCGATGCCGATTTTCCAACGTTCCTGCGGTAAGGAACTTCCATTCCAGTCTCTCGACCTTCTCGTTTGTCTCAGTAGAGCTTTGGCTTCGAGTAGGCCAAGCCCGCTGTAGTGACATATTAAATCAAAATAATGTCGGACAAAAGCCAACTGTGCCGGTACTTACCGGGGCGAAGAAACTTCAACACACTCGACTTGCCAAAATCTTCATCAAGGTTTTTCCCACTGAGGCGATCGTGAGTCATTCGGGTTACCTCCTCACGGAGAGCAACGGTACCTTTTCACGCTCATTTGTCCGGACTCCGGGATTTCCAAAAACCAGGAGTCTGCAACACCTGCTGTCCTCGGTTTTCTCTTTCCAAGTGTCCCACAGTTTTTATTTGGGACGTCACCTGAAATAGAGAAAGATTTGCGTAGTATGGCCATCTCGTTGATTGTGGCCCGTGCAGCTAGCTGTTAATGTGCCGCCGTCTCTCATCACGGATACAAATATAGTGATGTACGCAGAGTGCAAGGCTCGCTAGTCGCGCGTGAACGCACTCTGTAGTGCCGGAAAGGCATTCACTGCTTCAATTGGGATACACATCTAATTTATATTAGATGGCGCCCACGAAATTGTTATTTATAAACCTCACATCAATCACAAAAAGAAAAAAAAAATAAGAACTCCTGCAGTAGATTAAAACTCGAACTACATAAAGCATCTTCTTTTTTCACACGCTTCCTCTGCGTTGTTTGAGGACACCGACAACAATAATAGGGAGTTGTAGTAGACCGTTTCCGCAGCCCGCTAAGCACCCGGATAGCGCTCCGTAATCCGCCAGAAGAGGCTTGAACTATGCAGACAAGGCTGGCGGCGTGCATGCGCAGCTTCGGCGTTTTCTTTACCGATACCATAGCGGAGGAGAAAAACGATATACTACAACTCCCTAATGAGACGCGCGGGCCGACAAAGAAACCTGGCCAGGACAGATATCGGTACGCAGCGATGCGTGCCGACGCGAAGTGATGCTGACGCGGACGAAGCAGCGCGTGAAAAACGACCCGCGTACGATGTCGACCGCCTCGCGATTAACTCGCAACCCGTCGGGCGGTTTGACGAAAAGCGCGTGGAGAGATGGTTGCCAACGGGAAGTAACTGTCAGAATACATTTCTCGAACGCGTTTAGGCAAACGCGGGCAAGAAAATTCAGGAGATTCTAGAACGGAAGCTTAGAAGGGCGCAGAGACAAAGGGCTTACCTTGGGACAGCAGCACCGAGGAATGAGCAGATTGAGCTGTGCCCACGACCTCCAGGGCTGTTCATTCCTGCTCGCGTGGTGCCTCGCCACTTGCTAGTCGCTAATTCCATTCTCGGACGCGGCATATCGGGTCAATATGAGTTTTACGTAAAAATAAAAGACCCACGAAACGCAAGCAAATTTCAGCGCACATGAAGTTCAGAGTGGATTGGATTGGCTTGTACGAGCAGTACAAGGCTTTATCGAAGTGTATACTAAATACGGAAATAAAAAGTTACCGTAACATTATTAGTAAAACAGTGGCAAAACGAAACACGAAAAAGTTTCAACGAACTTAAAAAACTAAAACAAATTTATTAAAATAAAAGTTTTATATACAATACGAAACTTCGCTTAGCTGCTTGCTCCGTTCCGGGAGCACGGTCACCGAAACCGAAACTTAAAAATCCGTCTAGGTTGTGGGGTTTCTCAGAAAGCCGTAAAATACCGTGCGTGCCTTATCATCCTGCAATTTGTTGATTTAGTTATTTTCAATGATGCTCAGTAAGATTATAATTGAAGCCATGCCCTTGAACTCAATATTTAAAACAATAATTACGCGAAAATAATTAACAACTTAATTATCCCGAACTTTCATAATTTTCCTAAATAGGCCCCAGGCCCAGGACCAAAATGACACAAGCCTTTTTGTGTTGCGACGCATAGTTTTCGCAATATCGAATCTATCCACTTTTCATAAAACACCCTGTATATAGTACGTGCATATGTATATAGTACGTGTGTATGTATATATACCGGGTGTTTTTGCGAAGACTTTCAAAAATCCTAAAAATTAGGGCGTTTGAAAAAGTAAGAAAGTGTCTTCGGGAACAAACTGCCAGCCACGGCGGACGTCAGGAATTCCCAAGAACATACTAATCAGCCAGCTAATTAATTTTAATTTGTTAATTAACTTTTTAGTTAGTGAAAATAGACATATGGTTCCAATTAGAAAGTTGCTGAGCGTTATCAAAAACCACTAAATCAGCCATTTTCCGAAAGACTTTGAGCGCGTGAGAAAAGTAGTAGCGCACTAAAGTTACCACGCGTGGAGCAGGTAGAAGGCTGGGGCTATATAAGAGGCGGAAAAATTGCGCGGGCGCCTTACCGCAACCGCTAGCCTTGTACCTGCTCCACGAGTGGTAACTTTAGTGCGCTACTACTCTTCTCACGCGCTCAAAGACTTTCTGAAAATAACTGATTTAGTGGTTTTCGATAACGCTCAGCAGCTTTCTAATTGGAACCACATGTGTATTTCCACTAATTAATAAGTTAATTAACAAATTTTAATGAATTAGCTGGCTAATTAGTATGTTTTTGGAAATTCCTGAGGTCCGCCGTGGCTGGTAGTTTGTTCCCGAAGACAGTTTCTTTTTCTTTTTTTTTCACACACCCTAATTTTTAGGATTTCTGAAAGTCTTCGCAAAAACACCCGGTATATATGGGCGGCAGACTTGTTCATAGTTCAACTACTCTTCTCAAGTTACTGTAGTTTAACTACTTTTCTGAGTAGTTTAGTAACTTTCAATTACATTTTTATTTCGGTAATTAGTAGTTTACTTTAATTACTTTTTTAAGTAACTTCTACTCAAGTTACAAATTACTTTCGAATTATAGTGGTTGTTTTGCCTATCAACAAACATTCCAGCAGAAAAGAGATAAGATGTTGGAAGATCAGCTAATATTTGCAAAGTGAGGGAAGCATGTGGCGTAGGAAGGGGGGAGAGAAATGGTTTGGTAAGTCTGAACCCCCCCCCCCCCCAAAAAAAAAAAAAAAAAGAAGAAATGTTTGTCTTTAAATATGGTCGTATTAGCGCGTGTGGATGTGGATTGTAAACTTATATTAACACTATTAAAGTATTCAGATATGACGAATTGTCGCATTTTATTTGCCTGGCTACCAAAAGTGTGTCAATCCAATTTCATTTTAGCGATCTGGCGTCTTCGGGTATATGAACTAATTTATTATTATTTAATGAAAATATAGGAACGTAGGATTTCATTACCCCTAACTGTCAAGTTCTCTCATTAATTTACCAAATTCACAAAAGGAATGTACCATACGTGACATTTATACAGCGATGCTTAAGCCTCCTCAAACATTGGGGCAAGGAATGGAGAAATGTGTTGCATTCTTAAAGGGGCATTGACACGTCAAAATCGTATGTTTTTTTTTTTATTATCCGAAACGATTGAAAACGATGCCGGGACGTTACCCTCGAAATTCGAAACTTGAAAATTCAGTATTTGTGAATTAAAAAAAACAATTTCCAAACGCCGAACTTGAAGTTCCCGCGCGATCCGCGCCAGTACTGTCAGTCAAATTTTGCGGTCTCCTGCGACTCGACTTTTTTTTCAGACCTCCGCCGTTGCCGCGGCAACCCCAAGCGAGATGGAGGTGATATCACGCCGGCGCGGGAAAAAACGGTTTCTTTCCCCACTCACCGTGTTGCTCGCCGACGATGCCTAGTTTTCCGAGGGAGGGTACAAATCTAGGAAGCAACATCACACCGAACTCTGATTTCTGGTATTTCAAAAAGAGGAGCCGTAGCGCGTTCGCAATTGCGTTAGAAAACATGTTTTACGATTGCCGTTACTTAATGTTATAGAAATGTCACCTACAAAGCTTCTACATTTCCTGATTTTTGACGTCACCGATCAAAAGAAGCGAGGAGGTGAGCGGCGGGAAATACAAACGCCAAAACTAAAAAGGCGCGCGCGCGCGCGCGGTAAAATTTTTTTTCGCGATGCGTTTTTTTTTTTTTTTTGCGTGTCTGTGACTACAACTTGCATCGTTTTAGACAATAAAAAAAAATACGACCTTTGGGTTGTCAGTGCCCCTTTAACATCTCGTTTGAAGTTATATGGCCCAAGTTGGTCGCTCTCAGAATTAAGTAATTTTAAAGTAATTGCATTACTTTTTTAAAGTAATTGTAATTGTAATGAATTACTTTTCATGAATTGTAATTGTGGTTAAACTACTTTTGGAGCAAAGTAATTGTAATTGCAATTAAAATATATTTTTAAAAACTTTTCCCACGTATGGTCTGTTTCAACTTGCCGCGGCAAGCTCGCGCCAGTTGAACCTCTTGCGTACATTAGTTGAAGTTTGCTTCACTTGCAGCAGAAATTGGCCGATATTCCGCCACCTGGGGTGGGGGGGGGCTAGATTGACGATAGAATAACTATAAAATGACGACATACAATCATTGTATGAACACATGTAAATAAAAGACGCTAAAAGGTTTTTTCTCCATTTGATTGCTATTTTAGCGCCTACCGCGTCAGTGCCAAACGTCGAGAAAGGGGCGAGAAAGTGCCCATAGAATTCAAGCGAGGGCGATAGAATGACGACAGGGGCGATAGAACGTCGGTGAGATATTCATAGAAGGGCGGTAGCCATTTTGTTAGGGGCAGCCAGTTCAGGCGAATCGAACAGACCTATTGCCGTCCGCTGGCACTTATTTATAGTACGGGATGAACGCACTTATCTGTTTCTCAGACTCCTCAAATTTGTTTGCAAGTTTTTGCATGGAATTGTTTTTTAGTATAGACCGACACGCGGCGCGGCTCTGTTCACCGATACGGCGGGAAGGCTGCGCATGCGCAGAAGTTATGTGGGCAGAAGCGGCCAGGCCTTCCGTGTTTTCGGCATTACGTTGTGTGGCGCGCGGTCGCTGTTTACGTTGCAGAGACGCTTCTAACTTTATTTGTGCGTGGTATTTCCTGCCAACATATGTCGTATGTTATGCCCGACTATTTTAGCTCGCTACCCGAGCCTGAACGGCAGCGGTATCGGAACGAACTGTGCGTGGACAGCATTACCTTCGACGATCCGTACGCCATAAACAAGGTCTGCTGGAGTTCCGACGTGAAGTTGCTGCCACCGACAAAGATGGCTCACGTCGGCGTTTATTTAGTTTTTTCGCCAAGCCAGTTCACCACCGGCAAGGCGCAGGCGTAAAAGTCTCTCGAGGCCTACGATTACTTTGAGCCGGTTTCCGCGCTGCCGGAAGGATCAGCAGACTGTGGGTCTGCGGAAGTGTATTTATTATTCGATGAAATACACACAGCGTCCTTCAGTTAAGGTATGATACTTTTCTTACCCTCGTGACCACAAGGCGCGACAAAAGGTAACGCTTTTTCCGTTCTGCCGCCGATTTCCTTCCGCTTGGTTGCACAGGCATAGCGAGCCACCGACGACCGCTTGGCCGGTGCTTTGGGCGCGAGCACCGTGGGAACAAAATCTGGGTGGTCTCGATCAGACGATGGTTTCCCTGCACATAAGCAATCCTCGGGACGGAGATTGAAATGGAAGCCACACTTGCCTCCGAGAAAGTGCTTGCCGCACAAATCGTCGTCAGAGTGAATCGACCATTCTTTTCGATCCACGGATATTATCCACCTTCTGCGTCTTTCAGAGTCGGCCGGGAACTTGTGGAGACTCACTCCGCTACTTTTGCTCTGCCTTTCGCTACAGTTAACGGCTACACAGCCTTGCGGCAAGCTGAAATGCTATGACGCCCATGCAAAACGCGCGACCTTCTGCCCACACCACCCGGCTCCGGCGCGATCGCAGCGCCGCCGCAGCTCCGCGACGTCAAGCCCGCGTGTCAATCTATAGTTATGCACGTGGAATTGAGGGATTCTATAAAAAAAAAAAGAACAGCCAACATTACGTTTTGTTTTGCTACAAGAATTTCTTTTTTTTCTCGTTTCTTTCGAGCCTTGGTCACACTTGGCCTGCACTCTTACCACGATTCCAATTTCAATGGCGTTTTCAATTTACAAGTGATGCGGTGATTTTTGGAGCACATATGCACGATCGCCTTTAGCAATTCATTTCGCTCTTCCGTGCTTTTAGCTTTCAAAATAGACATAAAGTTTTGAAATTTTTACTTGATTCAAGCTGCGTGAACCTCTGTTACAACTACAAAATAGCGTCCTTTTTTGCTGTGAGAACCGGCACACAAACCTGAAAACCATTAAACATTTTTTTTTGTGTGTACTAGAAGTGTCCTTTAAAATACTACTTACGGTTGAGCGCAGAACCAAAGCAGAGCCTAAACATTTTGTGAAAAGCGTATAGCAGGGAAATGCGAAGCATCGACGTAGACAAAAAGAGAACAAAGGTGAAGATCAAATTCAGCATTATATAAAGTGATGGTTTCGTGTATCTCCCGCTTAGATGCTGGTCAATGTCACTCGAGGTAATTTCCCGTTTTAGCATCTACGGAATTACATACCTTGCGCTAGCCAGTCGCGCGATCATCTCTTTCATTTTATCCTTAAACGATTTCGGTAGTGATTTGTAGAAATTGGAATTGGAACGTTATGCATGGCAAAATAGTAGGGGTGTGAGAATAGCGGTTCGAATCGAATAGCGCTGCGTCATTTATAGCTTTCACAGCGCTAGGGGAAACCTAGACCTACCGGTTCTCTTTTGCCGTGTCGATGCTGGGAATGACGCTGCGCTATTCGATTCGAACCACTATTCGCACACCCCTACAAAATAGGCGATAAAATCTTGCCGCGTGCGTGATCGAGAAGACACCCTTCTCCGTTCATCTAAAAGATTCGCGTACGCTGTTACTCCGAGCGTAAACAATAAGGAGGCGAGGATAACCATGTCTAGTCAGTCACGCCCTAGCCAAGGTATATGCCCTAGCTCTTTCCCTAACATTTTAGGTCAAATATCCGAGATGACGAACATAGTAGATAACCAGCAGAGCTCCGTATTGCCGATTCACTCGCTGATTCTCTCTCGCGATAGCCAGCTGTTGCGCCGACGTACCGTCGCCTGCTGCTGCCGCCGTCGACGCTCGCTATACTTCGTTTCAGCTTCGGTCCGAGCGCGGCCGATGTTATGAGCCGAAGGGCCAATCAAACAGCGAAAGAGGCACAACGTCATAGCGTGCTCTCTGCAGTTGATAGGACCAGCCGGTATTCGCCGTCTCTCTATGCGTGCTTCTCCGCCGGCTAGTCCTATTAAGCGCAGAGACCACGCCATGACGCTGCGTTTTTTGTGCTGTTTGTTTGGCCCGTCGGCTCATAACATCGGCCGCGCTCGGACCGAAGCTGAAATGAAGTATAGCTGCTGCTTTCTCGACGTTTGTTCTTCTTTGTTTTTGGTACAAGTTCGCCCCCATTAAATCCTTAATTCATTCCGTTTCTTTCTACCTCCTCGTCTGTCATTAATTACAGGCATATATACAAACATTCTGGCCTTACGTTTACGATAACCCGATGTAGGGTACATTGTTACCCTATCGGGTGCTAAGATAACCCGATGAGCGAGAGCTCACTCGTCAGTTTCATTCCATTTTCGTTGCACATATCCAATCAAGGATCATCCATGCCTGAAGGCCGTTTCACTTGGAGCCACCCTGCGAAAAGTATACTCGCGATTTGTATTTCGCGTGCGCAAAACAGCCCGTGGACAAAGCGCGAACTTCAACTGCTGTCCAAAGGTTTTTTTTGTTATATTTTACCAAAATAGACGTTGGCAGCGCAACTGCGATATGAATACAACGGGAATCACAGTGTCATTGAGTAATAAAGTGAACTTTTAGAAACTCACCGAGGAACGTGTTCTGCAACGAATATGTTCGGCTTTCCAGAAACTTACATCCAAAAAGTAACGGACCTCTTTGCACCAGGAGCTGCTGTCTCATTTCCATCTGGAAGTTGACTGTCACTTGCCATGGGTCGTTATCCTACAAAATGAAGTTGAGTTATAACTTCTGTACAATTATATTTTAGTAGATGGCAAAATCAACGCGACAAAGCCAACGTTGGTGAAAGCTTACCTGCATCTCTGTGCATTGCTGGCGGGCCAAACATTGAATACAGGCGCCCATGAAGATGCTCCATCGTAGCGGTTCTTTCATAACCAGAGCACGGGTGTGATAATTCGAGACCTTTCAAAACTCCACTGAGGTCGGTGCTAGAAACTGCCATATCGGCAAGAACAACCGCAGGTTTGACAGTCTTTGATTTCTGAAAGAAACGCGCGCTTTTTCCCGCTCAGACGACACGTAACCAATCCCAAGGTACATACCTCAGTCTCCGGTCTTGTTCATTTGGACGATGCCATTGTAACCTGTTAACAAACGAGGGGGGAAGGGGGAAGGTCAGTGAAACGTTGAGAGCGGTACGCCTCCCCCGAGCGAGATATTGCTGAGTCCCCACCGTGCAAGTCAAATCAGACCGTCTCCGAGAGGGCGAGGCTGGCCACAAACAGAGGTAGTGAAATACAGCACAAAGTCGCTGTGGTTATCGTTTTTTACTTGATTTTCTTGCGTCTTTTTAGAGCGAATCTGCCTATGGCTATGTTCTGGCGGATTGTTTCCTGCGACAGACCGAGCCTATACTCCGTTTCACCTCACGTCCGAGTGCAGCCTGAATGCTACGAGCCATCGGAGCCAATCCAAGGCCGTGTGAGTGTCAAGTGACCTTGGAGAGGGTGCACAGCGACGCGCGGAAAGCGTGTCACAGGCTACGTCCACAGAGCGGGATTGGCTAGGATAGCTCGTAGCGTCCGCTGCGTCCGGACGTAAAGTGAAACGGAGTATAGACCCACAATTTTCAAACCAAACGATGTATGCCCCACTTTATACTCCTCTCCAACGCCGCCGCCTCCTTCCCGAGTCGTGTTAAAGCCCCTCTATCCTGGGAAAAGTAGGGCCATTCATTGTTGTGGAAATGCTCGAGACACGCGCTGCGCGCCACTTCTGGGAAGAACTTGGCGTCTGAGATCTAGCTGAGTGCTGCACTGTGCCGCCATGATCTTCCCAAGGGCTGCACGTTGCACGTTCCTCGTGCATCGATGCACCTTGCGCTACTTTTGAAACATGAAGGGGCTTAAGGGGTCATGAAACAATTTTTCAACTTTTTTCTGTTTAGCTTTCCTCCTCAACTCACAAATCGCGCATTGTACTAAACAGTTCAAGAAGACAGAAAGGGGGGGGGACCCACCACTTGCTAGGACCGTCGTTTGTGTACCAGCACAAAGCCATTCTCCCTCTAGAAGACTAGAGATTAGAAGATTAGAAGAAAAAAAAAAAACGTCGTTGCTAAATGAAAAAAATTGGTTGTCCTGTGCTTGTCCTCCGTGTTTTATTCTTTCGATTTTAAGTATTCAAGTTCAACTCGCTCGCCTTTACCAGATTAGCCCGTCGCTCAAAATTCGGACAAAAGTTACGTTCCCCACCCCGTTCACCCCTAAGCTGATAGTAGTGTGGAAGCTACGTGCTCGTTGGGCCAGCCACACTTTTGCCACGACATCTGACTTTCTCGCGCATATCCCAGGCGCAGAGAATGCGGTCAAGTGATGAAAAGGAGGCAGCTGATTAGTCCGGCAAGCGCATTGCTTCCACCGCACTGTTAGCTTAGGGATGAAGGGAATAAGTGAGGTCCGGTGTCATGTGACGTTCGTTTGGGCCCGGTGACGCGCTTTGGGTACCGCGGATGTATCACAGTGAAAAGGCAGAGAGCTTACGAAGGGAAGGAGGTACGAAATAATCCGCTGTGTTTTCAAATTTCTGCACCGAAAATCAGGCGTTTGACATTCTACCTTCTTTCCTTTGGCCCACTAAACGGTATGCTGTTAGTAAAATGCCGATCTAAATTTATTTATCCCAGACGAAAATTCGTTTCGTGGGCCCTTTAAGTCGTGTATACTCCTCGCCGCGCGCGGCGTCTCTCTCCCCCCTGTCATTGCGCAATGCCGCGCGCTCTTCGGCGGCCACCTTTGCGGCGCATTAATACCTGCGCCGTGATTGGCGTAGCCGCGCTATAATAAATCGCCTTTGTCTCTACCAGAGCGCCAGCTTTGCTGGACTTCCCTCCTCGCGGGGTGGAAGGGCTTTTAATTTTTGTTTCTCTCTTCACCAAAGAAAAGGGTGCAAGCAGGAGACGAGAAAAATTGTTTCTCGAGAAAAGCCTTTTAAAATCATGAAGACGTTTTTTGTGTCGACATTTCTTTAAACTTTTCTGCGCTTAAACCGGGAGAACGAAACGACAGTTCCGTCGGGCCACTTATATTCAGGATTTTAAGCTGCAGAAACAAAAAAAAAACGCATATTTTTTTCAATAACGTGGCGCTGTATTTACTGTATACAGTTTGTTCCTGGTTGGAAGCAGACACGAGAGGTGGCGTCGAGGTCGTTCCCTAGGTCATGGATTCACGCCAAGCGCCTCAAAGACAGGGCGAAGTTCATAACACTCCTCCCCTTTCGTACACTCCAACGCCCCCCCCCCCCCCCCCCAAAAAAAAAAAAAAAAGTTTTAAAGAGGAACGGAACACACAGCGTAGAGCGCAAAAAGCACTACATGTTGCGAGCAGCATTTGGTGTTAGCAACATGTTGTGTTCAATATTTATAGGACATGAAGTCTCAGTGAGAAGGCGCCAACTCGTCTTGCCACCCGGCACGCACGGTCATTGGAGCACGATGCGACATCTCAATAATCGAATTGATTAAATGAAAAACAATGATTCGGACGGATTGCGTCATGGCGGCCCCGACGTGCAGCCCTCTAGCCGCCTCCCCGCTTGGTCGCGGAGCATATCTCGGAGCCCCGTCGTCGAGTCCGGTGCTCCGACGGAATCCGGTCTTGATTGCCGGGGAAACTCTGATGGGTCGGCTGGCTGGCTCGCTCATGACGCGAGGGAAGATTACATCGCCGTCGCCTTTACTTTCGCCTCTCGTTTTTCGCCTATTTTCTCCGAAGAAGGAAGGACGGGGCTTAAGCTTCTGGGGCCGCGCTCGCCGCGACTCGCTTTTAGGAAGCGAAACTTGCTCTTCTTGAAAGCCTACAATGTGAGAAAACTTACACCTTAGGAAGCAGGACAGTGTTTGGCGGTGATAATGTGAAAAGCAAGCTTGCGCGTCGTCGAGTCCAGTAATTTCGCGGGGATGACGGCGCAAGACGGGAAACGGTGATAAACTCGAAACTACCTCAATGGACATTTTCCGAGGAGCGTTCTGCGCACGCGCGAGCGCCCGATGCCAAGCGGTGGAAGTCGGCACGAAATATCGAGGAAATTCGGAAGGAGGCTGTAGATCAGCGAGTAGAGGACGTAATTGCAGCATATATATAATTGTGTTACACACAAAAAAAAAGAAAGTGGACGGAAAGAAAAACACGACGTTTAGGTGGACGCCACGAATGCCCCTCTTTAAAGTCGCGTTGGGTACGCGCCACAGCTCAGACAGCGAAGAAACTGGTAGCGTAGCTCCCATTATCGATTGGTAGCGCAGGGAGGTCACTTCCTCGATTTTTAGTTCGTGCAAGCCACCACCTGGTTCCGTCGGTATGTGGAAAAGGTCCATTGTTGAGGCTTCCTTAGCACGTTTTGTAGTCTACAAATCGATATAAGAAAGAATAAAAAAATAAAGCAGCTGAAAAGCCAAACAAAGCTAGACGTGTTTCTTGAATCGTCATCCAGTTGTTCAGTCTCCTGATTGAAACTGCTCACATACCGGACGATGGCCATGGTTATACTGTTGAAGACATCTCACAATACAACCCTTTTTTTTACTTTTACACAAAGGGTTTATCTTTATGCAAATTCGTACAAGAAGTAAGTATATATACTATATGATTTTGTTTTTGTTAATTCCGACTTTGAAGAGTTGACTTTACACATACACATATAAGCACATATTACTACGGTTGCACTTGTCAATATTCACTCATTCTCATTATATATATATATATATATATATATATATATATATATATATATATATATATATATATATATATATATATATATATATATATATAGATACCAATGCACCACCTGGTCGCACCGACGATTTCATTTCGAGATTTCGAAAGCCGTAGCACGAGGAATTGATATTTTTATTTATTTCAAGCAGTATAGATCCGCCCATGTAGACCAACCGAAGGGCCCAAGAACCTTCTTGAACTAGACAAGCGACGGCGCAGAAGCAGCACATTTTCACTTGTTTCGCGCCCTAGACACAGCACTTCCAGTGTTAAGTAATCCGCGCTCAAACAGAATGGCAGGCGTCGAAAACCTGGGAGCCTCAAGTTTCATCTCGACCGGATATCTGGAAAGGAAGACAATTGCGGACGGGTCAGACGGAAGCGCCTGTGCGGCTGCAACGAAATGCGAGCGATAAACTCGCCTTAAAACCTTCGACTGGGGCAATATTTTCGAAGGATCGACGGTATTTTCGGCCGTCGATTCAAGCACAATTTCCCGAGCAGCGAATATTCTCATTTCCTGCCACTCGGTATCGTAAAAGAAATTCCGCTCAGCGCGCGTATTTTACCAATCTTAAAAGCTGACTGTTACGAAACTAACGCGACGCCTGGTCGGCGCTGCGACCTTAGAAAAAATAAAGGACATTCAGAGATATATGATTAAAACCTATAATGACAAGACCGTTCGGAAAGAGTCTTTCTTTGTTCGAGTAAGGTGGTTTTACACTATCAAGAAAGGAAAGGCTCTTTTTTACACATCTATGCTATTAATTTGGTTTTATTTTAAGTTGCTCGAAAGTCTTTTATTTTCTGATCAAACATATTGTTCAGTACATTCCGAAATTAAAACAAAGGAAAGACCTCGAAATGGATCATAAATATAAAACGCGAGGAAACAAGGAACTAGAATTTACGCTAGAAGTGCAGGCGAACCGGTGCAACTTGATCAGGTTGTAAGATTACACGAGAGAGGGTATTAGAATCAGGCTTCGAAAGTCGGGAAAGAAAGCGAATTTTTCCTTCGACTTCCGAAGGGTTTCTCGTTGTTTTACTTCAGCCTCGAAACAGGAAGAACGAAGATGTCTTAAGAACCGACAAAGACGATTTAACGAACTTCATGCAACTAACTTCGTAGGCTCTGTTGCATTCTCTCTATTTTACGACGGGGAATTACCGTATATTCCGGACTCGCCCCCGGTGTGTGGTCCGCAGGGGCGAATTTGGGTTGAAAAAAGCTTACGTAGTGCGCACCTGATGCGTAGTCCGACGTAATTAAAATTGCGTGCATAAATCATCGTTTGCACGTCATTCACAAAATCCTTCACATGTCGTTATAATGAGCGTTTCGGGAAAAGAAATCCTCGTATAGTCCGCGCCGCTCGTCAGTCGACACCGCGTAAAATCTCAACTTTTAAAGTGTATAGTTCGACGATTATAGTGCGATAACGGAGGTCAGAAGCCATACGTAGCGGCTAGCTCCACGACTTAAGTCAACCGTTTTTGTATCTGATGCTTTCGGTAGAATCTCAAGTTTGCAAACTTTGGACTGTGCTTGTGGCATGAAGTAAAAGGAGACCCATGGACAGTTATTAGAAACTTCCAGCGACGTGGTTGCCACCTCACGGATTTTGAGCTGACCACCGGAAAAGGCTGTCGTGAGAAGCGTTTTAACGAGACGGACTTACACTTGGGAGAAGAGCGTGTTGGTTCGAGTCAAGGATGAAGAAAGAATAAAACAATTAAAACTGGGACAACTCAACACATCTTTAAAAAAAGATGTGTTGTGTTGTCCCAGTTTTAATTGTTTTATTCTTTCTTTATCCTTGACGGACTTATAGTCCGCCTCTATATTAGAGAGGAGCGTTGATTGCGGCGAAAAATTCTTTACGAACATTTTATTTTATTGTAATTCCACTTCGCGCGTCTGTTTTTTTTTTTCTTCTTTCTCTTTCGAGAGTTTCATTTTACGCACTACCTTATGTAGAAAGTACGACAAACAAAAAACATTGGCAGTACATTTTTGGACCCTGCTTCTGTTTGTGTCAATTGTTTGTAATATTTTTTCCCCACGTTGATCGCGCTTCCGGAAATCTGATACGGCAATCGTCGACGGACTTGCTTCTCTTTGACGCGAAAGGCAATCAACAGCGCCATGGACTTTGCTCCGCTATATCCTTTTTTTCTTTTTTTTTCTTTTTCCGCAAACACGCGGGCATGCGAAAAGATAAATGGACTGCTGAGCGTGTTGACGGAAACCGGGAAACAAAACAAAAGATCAAAAGCGTAAAACGAGGGAAGAAGGAAACTTTGTCTCGTAACAAATGTAATCCTAATGCCCGAGTCCCACTAGAGCGACAAACAGAAACAAACGACAGCGACAAGCCTCGAACCCATGCAGCATGCTCGCGATGGTACCTTTGGCTGGCGTTTAGTCGTTCGGTGCTCGTGAAATAAGCACGAGCGATTGCATGCCTGCCAAAGATACCCTCGCGTACATGATGCTCCTGTTTGATCATAGCCTCCTTTATTCTACAAAGCCTGTCAAATCTCGAAAGACTCTGGTTTGAGGCTTGTCGTTGTCGTTTGTTTCTGTTTGTCGCTCTAGTGGGACTACGGCATAAGCACGCGCCATAGAAGTCAAGGCCTTCTCCCGTGACCTCACGGGATGGGGAAGCAGACGCCCTAGAGCGCGAAAGGAAGAGAATCGCGCGTCAAGTTATCATCATAGCAACGAGTATTTTTATGACAAAATTTACCCCTGTTTTATATTCAAAACGCTAGCTACGAGGAACACTGAAAGTACATATAATGTATGCACGCATACAGTGTCTTACAAGAAACCGGTTCTCTCTTTTATTTTTGTGGAACGAAACCTACAGATAAGGACGCACAATTTGGTCACTCTCTTTCTGTGTACGGAGAATTGGCTGTCCGGAAGGCAATGAACGTTTGGCATCAATGGAGTATTTTATACGCAGTATCCTATTTCTATCGATGTGCTCTAAAGGGAGACATTCATTGCCTTTAATAGCGTGCCGGACACCGGAGAACTCGCTTTTCGCATGGTCAGCTGCGTCCTATGAGCTAAGAATCCTGTCTATTACTTTCTTATTAGAAACGTCTTGATAGATGCTGCAGCCGCCGTTTGCATAACAGCAGTATCCCTGCGGCGTTCGCGAGCGATATCCAGTGGTGAAAGAGCCGTACAAATAAGGCATTCGACGGATTTCCACGAAGCTTTTCCCCTTGGCATCTCTGGCACTCTCTTGCCGTTAGAGGTAAGCGTTCTGCACTCGCGTCGCATTGCTAACGTAACTTGCCTCACGGAGAGCTTGGTCGCGGATCGGGCGCAGGGCGGACAGATCAATGGCGCCCTTTGGCGCTTAGTACATATTTCTCGCTTTGTAGCGCCCACTTCCAATTTTTCAACACAAATTTAATCTCGAGGCTAGGCTATAATAAGGTTGAGCCACATTATGCCCCCAAAAATGACGAATTGAAAAAGTGCCTTACAACTTCTTACTTTCGGTAATTAGAAAACTCATTAAACATTTGGCTCCTTCTTTCTTATGGCCCCACCTCCAAATTAACCCCGGGATTAAGAGCACCCTGATGCAAGCTCCCCCTTTTTCTTTAAATCTGGAGAAAAAAAAACACAAAAAAACACCCTGTATCACTACTATATCTCTAAGTACCTCATCGCTTATATAAAATATGTAGGTTGCAACTTCCTTGATTTTAAGCTACTGTTCTCGTTTTTTGGCAAGTTCTTCCCTTTTTATTGCGACGCAGTTTATATTAGCTTAATGTACTGCAAAAATCGTGAGTTTCTGTGGGCTCCAATGTTCATGTTAATTTTGGAAGCAAGTGGTTTCGCGAACATTTTGCGAGAACTATGCCTCGCGCGATAAATCGTTTCTACATTCTTTGTGCGAAATTTTGTGAATATTTGGTCTTCGCCAAAATTGATTATTTTGCGGAACTTAAAGGGGCACTCAAGTGGATTTTGAGATCGTCTATTTATTGTCATAACGCAATCCATGGGCTTTAAGCATCCTAAAAATCCTAAAATTACATTCAAGGGCGGCCGATTTCCCTATTAAAAATCCAATTAAAGATCGGTGTTCTGCGCCAAGGCGCACGCCGTCAGGGGCGCTGTCGGACGGGAAGGCAGCAGGGAAGGGCGTGCGCCAGCCAATCACGAGTCCCGGCGCACTGATTTTGAAATACGCGCGTACTCGGCGGACTGATTTTGAAATGTGCGCATATTCGGCGGACTGATATTTTCGAATGTGTGCGTATTCGACGGACTCATTTTAAAACGTTCATCGAATGTGGTGTCGTCGTATGGAAATTCTTCGGCGGACGGCAGATATCAGGTTCAGCCCGTACGACGCCGCTTCTACGCGCGACGCCGACGCCTCGAACGCGCCGCAAACGTAGACGACGGCATTCCACGGCGCTGCGAAGCCAGCGAAGCGTCTTCGGCATCGACACCGGACTCCGGATACAAAAGAGAAGAACGCACTCGGCGACGGAACCGAGCGGCTCCGCAACACCGACTGATAGGTGATACGCTCTTTATTGTAAAACTCGCATGTATAGTTGATGCCGGTTTTCTGTTTTAAGGGTTGCTGCATGCCGATGGAGATCGTCGTCAGGTTGTCTGCCGCCGGGTGTACCCTGCCGCCGTACGCAAGCAGCAGGGCCGGCGCGCTGCGTGACGAGCCACTTGGATTTCGACTCGCTGTGCCTCAGCACAGGGTGTGCTACGACTCGCTTTACACAATAGACGCCACTATGGGCAGAAGAAAATGCGGGGCGACAAGGAACAAGTGAGTACGATTTACCGGTCGTGAAACTTGCGATCGGCGTCGACACCGTTCCAGTCATCGGCGCCCGTTTTTCTTGCCGCACGTCCGCACGGGATACCTTTCAATAGAAAACACTTAGCGATCAGTTGTTTTTGTTTTTTAATGTTCGATTCACGTCTCTGTTTCTTTTTGTCTTGTTTGCCGTGCGTTTTCGTTTTCTTGCCCATGCCTCCCAAGCTGCGAGCCGAGGATGAGGACTCCTCCAGCGACACGGAGTCGGAGTTTGGCTCCGGCCCGTCGTCGGTTGAGATCCTGGCCCTCAATGACCGTATGTCTACCGCCCTCGAGTTGGTGACGGAGCATTTAGCAGCCGTCACGGGCGGGACCGGCGGCCAGCGGCAACGCGAGCCCGAGGGGCTCGACGACCGCAAGTCCGTCGCCGACTTCGTGGCGGTGCTGGGCGTCTACGCAAGAGCGTCCAGCGCCTCGGACGCGTAGCGCCTCGGATGCCTACCCTAGTAGCACCGAATGTTGCCACAATGTTACTGGAATGTGGTCCGCCAACGTTGTGTATACGTGGCTAATGTCCGCGAAATGTCATGTTGCTGGAACGTTATCGGAAAACATTCCCGTAACATCACAGTAAACATTTGTGCTATGTTAAGCCCTCAACATTTGTGCTACGTTATGCACTCAACATTTGTGCTATGCTATGCCCTCAATAATAGTGGAACATAATTTTTTAACATTGTTTATATATTTCCAATGACCACACAACAAACATTTGTGGAATGTTTTGTCCTCTCAATCCGTGTAACATTATTTACACAGGGTGTCTGAAGTAGCGGCGAGGCTCTTTAAATCGACCGTGAAATTCGGTTTCTTAACCTATCAAGTTACGATTTTGTACAGCGTTGCCACAGGTGGTGCATTTTTTTAAATAAAAATTGCAAAGAGCGAACTTACCTGAGGAAAAAGTGAAGAAAGAAAAAGGCTTAACTGCTGTGGAAACCCAGTGAAAGCACCGGTCTTCAATCAATAGGGCGCCCTATTTGAAGACCGTTGGCTTCGCTGCATTTCCATAGGAGTTAAGCCTTTCTCTTTCTTTACTTTTTCCTCAGTAAGTTCGCTCTTTGTAATTTTTATAGAAAAAATGCACCACCTGTTGGCAACGCTGCACAAAATCCTAGCGCGATAGGTTAAGAAACCGAATTTTGCGGTCGATTTCAAAAGACTGGCCACTATTTGGGACACCCAATATATTGCCATTGACCACCACTTTTCTACATGAGCTACATTAAAAAAACTCAATTTACCCGAGAAAAGGAAAGCTAAAAACGGACAAGCACACATTCATAGGCGCAGTGTGCTAGCCCGTTTCTATCTTTCCTCGTCTCGGGCAAATTAGTCGCAGACTAGCTCCCTCAGCGATTTCACCCCACCTTCGGCTGTGTGAAAGTCGTCCATCAAATAGCACTGCTGCTGAACCGCTCTTAGAAGTTATTCACTTCACGTGAGAAAACGTGAGTAGTCTTTTCTGTAATCTGCTTTCAATCATGTCAAGCTATCCCAGTTTTATTTCGAGGTAGTAGCTTTTACAAAAAGCTCTTTAAAAAAAAAAAAAAAATTTTAGCCAGTCAGAGTGTTTAACATTCAGCTGTTTGTCACTCCAATGCTCTTGCACAAGAATTTTCTGAGCAGAGAAGACACTAAAAATGACATTTAGGCTAATTCTGAAGTAGACTTTGTGAGGAAAAAAAAATCTTTTTCAAGTGACAGAGAGATAAAAAAAAAACTTCTGATGATCTTAAAGGACAAACATTGATTTTAATTTCCAAAATAATTAGCATTTATAACCAACAGAGGTTACACACATTTAGCTAATAATCGGTATATTGACGATAAAATGTTTGTCCCAAGTTGCCTTATTACCCAAGTTGACACCTTAGCAACTGTTGAGCAGTGCACTTATTGACAATAACATGTCGGTACCAAAAAATGTCACTTGTTAATATGTATGCCTCACGGAACTCCAAAGCGAAATTTAGCAGGTATATTCCGTTTCATCTTCAGTTCAAGCGCAGCATACACTACGAGCCATCCCAGTCAATGCAGCGTCGAGTGTGATGTGACCTTTAGCTCCTCCTGCCGCGCCACCCAACCGGAAGGCCATGGGATACTCTTCCGGCGCTGGATCGGCTGGGATGGCCCATACCGTTCACTATGCTTTAACAAGTGAAACGGAGCATAGTGGAGACAGCAGTGGAGGTATTCAGACTCAATATCTCGAAATATATAGGTGTCGATTTTCATTTCTTTTATATTAAACTTCCACAACCCACAAAAGTAAAAGATTTCATGGATTACCAGTATCCCCAACCATTGGGCAATTGATTTGCATGATAACTTTTCTACAAGTTTTTCTCCAGTTGCAAGATTTTGAATTATTTTGGAGTGGATTATCGATCCTTTACAGCAGAAGCAGACTGACTAATAGAACATGCACATCACAAGATGCATTCCCCCCCCCCCCCCCCAAACAGTATAATTTCAGCAATATTTCCACTTTGTGACACAATTTAAAGCACTCCTCCACTCTACTTTCTGCTCTTGCATTTGCTCGTGGCAAGCTGAGAACAAAGCAGGGGCTGCTGGGAGAAGTATGCACATCCCTCTCCATCACTTCCTTCCAGCAAATAGGAAGTTACAAAAAAGAAAATCTCCTTGAAATAACAACCGCCTTTCAGACAACCATGTAAAATTATTCTTGCCAAAATGAGTCTTGCGCCCTAAATATTGTTATAATTGAATTTTCTTAGGAAAATGTATCTTATGACATGGGTGTCCTATCCACGTTCTAACTTTTTAGTGGCCCTTTAAAGAGATACTGAACCGAAATTCGGATTTCGCAAAATAAGGCCGCAGAAGCGTTGAACGGGACGCTACAAACTCCAAAACATCACTCATACATCGATATCTCAAACGGATGGCCGTACTTTTGGAAAAGAAGGGCGCGATGAAGCGAGGTCTTTGACGTCACTGTCCTCCGGGAGAACTTGAGAATGAGGGGAATCGGCCTCGCTTCTCCCCTCCTCACTTTGGTTCACCAACTCGACGAGACGTAGCGAGGAGCAGAGAGAATAGGTAGGAACCGTGATGTGCCTTGTCTCGTCGGCCTCGTCGGCCGTGTTCATTCACAAACCTCTTTTCCAAAAATACGACGATCCGTTGGAGATGTCGCTGTAGGAGTGATGTTTTGGGGTTTTGCAGCGTCCCGCCTATCTATCCAGCCCTGTTTTGTGAGCTCAAGATTTCAGTTCAGTATTCCTTTAAGAGGCACCTGTCACTGACCATCGTAGGACACTTAGAAGAATTCAAAAGATTTAGTGAGATAGGGTTTATTTTCATAAATATTTCAAGTTTTACATTGCACTCAGTAGAAGCTTTGAGTAACAAAGACTAAATTCAATGACTCGCTCAGCTAACTTGATTAAAATAAACTGTGATAAATCGTAAAAAAGGTTACAGCAACAGGACCAGATATATACTGCAGAAACACTTGCAGATTCACTAAAAAACATACTCAACTTCTCAGCATGTATAATGAATGGTAACAAGCAAGCTTAAGTTAGCAGCAGAAACATGTAGTTTGAAAGTAACTCTGAACTAAATAAAATTGACTAGATATAAAAAAGGTGTGTTACAAACAGATCATTCTTGCATCCGTAGGGCAACTGCAAGAGGAAAGACAAGTAATTACACAGACGAAAATTATAATAAAAATATTTAGCTCCTATTCATAGGCAGTATTGACGTTTACCAGGAATAGGTGTGACATCTACTCGCTTAGTTCTATATACACAGATATTAGATTGTGAAAAAAGTTGTAAATAAGCTCAATGCAGAAAACCACTAGAGTAACTTCCCACTGATGTTACCATAACTGTTGCTGCCCAAAATTATCATAAAACAAACATATGTCACATTAATGAATAGATAATGAAGAGGAGCACATAAAACTAGATGGCACACAGTCTCTTATTGCCATGTTGATGTCAGGAAAGAGTGGAGTGTCACCCTTTCCCTACACCAAGTGTCATTCTTAGCAGTAGATCACTACCAGAAGTCAGTAACTTATTTTCGGAAACCTCAATGAGACAGGCAAATGTCCCGCTTGTTCTGTCGCAATAACACAAAGGTAATAATTATTGTGATTAATAATTTACATGGGTCCCCACCCCCTAACCTAAAAAAAAGCTGTGTGCACATGGCAGGTTTCAGGTTGCTTGGTAATGACATTAACGAGATAAACACTCACTTTTCTCAGTACTGTTTTCAGAGGGCAATCGAAGTCAGGAAAACAAACTGACATATTAAGGAACATAATTTACACATCAAAGGTCACTGCCTGGAAAGGTTATAAAAGGGAAAGTCAAACTGAAAGAAGCTGACTATAAACAGAGTAAAATGAAGTGCTTGCCTCCTTCTGCCAAGCCACCTCTAGGCAGAGGTGTTCTTGCCAGCACCCTCCTGCAAAAAGCATATTCAAAGCTATACAGGTGTTTCTTTAATTCTTTACAAAATTGAAAAAAAAAAGCTGATAGCTACGTGGATGTTGCCTTCACTGTATGTTTGTGGGGCTTGAAGGGCGTTATATGAGGGGATAAATGTCACAGTATGTCGGCTAACTCACGAAATTTTGTTACTTAACTTTTTCATCGTCAGTTTAATGGGCCATGCTGCAACTGCAGTTTTAAAGGGAGCTATTAGTAAAGGCTATCCGATTATACAGTTTGTAAAAAAAAGAACAACGACCACTGAGATATTCATTGTTAAAATTTTACCGTCCTTCGCTTGATTAAAAACCGCGCACAGAATGGCGCGGCTGGTTATGATTCGTAGAAGTGTCATGGATTTGTTTCAGGTTCATCGTCACTATCTCCACAGCGTTCCTATAAAAGACACGCCGGCGTCACACTTCTGGGATAGTGACAGATGGACAGAAGTGACTAAGTTACTCTTCTACCATGCATAATCAGGTGCGCAGTTTTGAATTAAGCAAAGAATGGCAAAATTGTAACAATGAATATCACAAAGCTCATTTTCTTTTCGAAACTTGCCTCAATTTGGATGGGCTTTATTGATTGCTCCCTTTAAAACTGCAATTGCAACATGACCAATTAAGCCATCAAATAAAAAGTTAATTATCAGGTTTTGGTTAATTAGTGATTATACTGTGACATTTATCTCCTCATCTAATGTCTGCCGAGCCCCACAAACATACAGTGAAGCGGCATCTACATAGCTACCAGCTCTTATTTTTTAAAAATTCGGTACAAAATAAGAAAAAAAAAAACACTCTGTATACTCAAATCTATAAAGGATTGCAAAAAAAAATCGGGTTGTGGATATTTAGGCAGTGGGATGTTGGTCAGCCATTCAAATAATGCGCATGTGTCTATGCCAGAGATGAGACATTTAGCCACTGCAGTACAACTGGTAGTCTTGGTTTTAACATGCAATACACAGAAGTGATGAACAAATGTGTGGGGGTATGTTGATCACTCAAATCGAAATGAACAGGGGTGGTGTTTGAGCACATGATCTGTGGGTTCTGCAGCAAAGGTTTGTGAACAATCTTACTAGCTCTTTGAACAAATCATAACTAGAAGCTGGGAATTTCATAACCTAAATGGTGTCAATGTTAACTAAATTAATATGTGAGAACATTTTAGATGTTTTTTTATGAACTCATTACGTAAAAGTCTTTAAAATTCATAAAGTCTGAAATAAGTGTCATAGCGATAAAAAAGATTCAAAAGGAAATCGGTTGTATGAATATTTACACTGAAGTGTCAGTCACGGCTCCTTGACTCACAATTATAAGATACACTTAGGCCAGTGCGGTGTAAAAGGTAATCTGAAGTAGCACAATATGTAGCACAGTTGTGATTTCAGGAACAAAAAGCATGCTGTTCGAACTCCTGATCAAATAAAGATACTAGAGCAGGGAACCTTTGGCTCCGAAGCAGGTTCAGCATTCATAAATGTAAATACTGAAATTTAAAAATATAAAAGAAAACATTAGCATATCCAGTAAATGAGGTGACATGCCTTCCACTGTGAAACTAGAGGTCTTGCAACACCGAAACACGCGCTTCTTCTCTTCCCCCATCGCCTTCTGTGCACTGTTCCACCATATGTGCACGAACACTTGTCAACTGCCTTCTTGAAGATTTCACACGCACTCCGACGTGTACAGCTGTATAGCTCATTAGATTAGACGTTGCGGCTTCAACCAGAGGGACACAGGCTGAAAGCCCAGCTCTTCCACTCTTCCGGTGCTTTTTTATACTGTTGAGAGCAGTCTTGCCGTTACCATGGCAGTGTAGCACACATCCTGTTAAATGCGGTCACAGACACGCATTGAGCCCTCCTGTTGAAGGGCTGTATACAGCTGCCTCCATAAAAAGTGGAGTCAACCTATGCCAAAATAGAATCTGTAGCACTCACCGTTTTCTTAACGGTCGGATGTCTCATTTGCTTTTTTTCTTTGCGCTTGGCATCTTCGTATGTCACTGAGGGAAGAAAACCCAATACTGTAGTTTACGGCAATGTTACGTCTAGATCATATGAGCCTATGAGCACTTCATAGTTAATAAAGGCATTATTCTCACCAACAGTTTACACCAAAAGCCCAGATCATTTTATGTTGAACAGATAGGCTTGCAGGATCAGGTAGAAATAGATTGGCTTGAATAGTCATTATGTACACACAAATGTGGGCTACATTAGTGTCAACATCTGAACACAAGCATTTGGTGTTATTACACTAGTGCATTCATCCTCTTTTAGTCCACTGTTATTGTTTGCATGCAGTGTAATGACTGAAGTATTAGAACAAAACGCCTACCTCTTTTTATTTCAATCTGAATGAGCACAGTACCAGCACACTTCCATATGCCACATTGACCACTGTGTGACGCATATTAAATATAAGAGACTAGCAATAGTAGTGGACTGGAAGTTTCTCCTATATCATGAACCAGTGCTGCCACACCTCAAAAATAGGCTGTTCTTTAAACAAATTTGCAGTCTATTAAATGAGAAACCCACAACATATGTCCCAAAAAATACCCTTCTCAAGAAGGTGTATTTTTAGCCAAAAGTGTCTCTTCAAGGCTTGTCCCAGCAAGCAGAGTTACAGATCATAAGAGAAACGTACTGCATAATTCTGAATGGAGGAGGCATTTATCAGTATAGGTGGTATATTCTTTTTCCACCAAGGTGGCAAAAGGATATCTTTTGCAGCCTTTTTCAGCCTGGTGCCTCTATAGAGTGGCCAAGCTGTGTGGTCACCTTTCAACCAATTTGATGGGATTACTGAGAAAGCACCGTCCTCCATGAAGTTAACAACATGAAACATTATCTGTAAGAAGAAGTACCATTTCCTTCTAAGCCTATGACTGCATAGAATTGCCAATATGAAATTTAGTGAGGAGAAAGAGACGATATGCAAAAATGCTAGGGGTGGTCTGGCAGCAGACATGTGTGTGCGGCCATCTTTTAGCGCTTAAGGTGCTCTGTTGAGATTTCTCAGCCTTTCCGGGGCAGAGGGCTCTGCACTACATTGTGATCAACAAAAACACTTTATGTTTTTGACTTCCGTACCCAACGTGGACAAAGGACTAGGCTGTCTCC
>JABSTQ010005931.1:0-36761 GCA_013358835.2 Ixodes persulcatus | reverse complement strand
CGCAGAGGAACGGCGCAGCAGGCCGAACGCTCGGCAAACTTTTCCGAGCGGCCCGAGCATCGATAGGAAAGTGGATACTGAGGGCAAGGTATACTTCCGCAAACCGCTCCACTGCCATAGCGCGAGTGACCGCTCGATACGAAGAGATCAGCCGGTACCATTCATTCATCCGGCGTCCCCGCCGCATGTCCGCATGCCCGCACGAAAAATCGCAGTCTTCAACGCGGACGTTGTTTTTCGCTGCGAAGATCCTCCGTCAAGCACCTAGCACCTGTACAATACTGTGCGCCGAGCACAGTGTTGTACAGAACGGCGTTCTGAGGAATGGCGTGCCTGGAACGCGTTCCTTTTAGGCGGAATGGAGGAACGCCGCTGCTCCATTTTGCCTTAGGGGAACTGAATCGGGAATTCCTTACGTTTCTCAGGGAACAGAAAAAAGTAATGGCGTGCTTTTTTTTCTTTTTCCTCCGGTGTGGTACTTTTAATTTCATCTTTAAGGGGATTCTAAAATGTATATAAACAATATCTCTTCGAAGAGCAACATCTCGATTACTTTTTCTTACGTATTCTAGGGTTTATTAATTGAAGTCTTCGCTTGGTAACAGTCGGGTGCCGTGAGCTGACGGATATTGACCGTTTTCAGTCCCCGAGACTGTGGTACAAAATACACAACTTTTATTCGAAGGAAAAGACACATAAAAAGGGATGACTCAAACTCGGCTACTTTTTTTGCTTCCACGAATTCTCATACAGCCAGAAATCTAAGGCCGACTACAGCCATCATTGAAGTTACGCAATGGCATGTTACCAGACATCGAACGCACCGTTGTATCCCGAACTTTGGTCACTTAAAAAAAAAAAGAACCTTTATTGTTTCTCCCTTTCTTCCCAACCTTTAAACTGAACAAGAATTCTACATTCATGAATAAGAACTATTAGGGCTTCTGGAAGGTCATTCCAGAAGTCCTACCTTTTTCTCTTCTTCCCGTCCACCGCAAAACAAAGTGGAAAAACACATGTAGGAAGGGGGCGAATATGCTTGTGCTAAACAGATCAACGTGTAGTTTCGTTACTAGTGCAAGATCAGGGACAGAACTCGTGCCCGATGGACGTGGCGTGGACGCGCATTCTTGGGAGGGCATCATTTCACCTCCAGGTGTCCTTCCATCTTAAGGTATTCAACTTCGTATGTTGGCATTTGATGGGCTAGACGAAACTTTGTTTAACCTAATTAAACGTAGTAATTAGCAAACCACAAATGTAACGTACTATATGTAAGGATACGTTCATTTTTAAACAGTAACGGGACCGAGTTTCTTTCTCACAGATGAAACTTGGAACGTGAACGCGTTCAAGAAATGACAGGGAACGAGGAGCGAGCTTTCGGTCTTCATATTGAGTGACGTGCAGAACACTGGTCCAACGCTAAGCCTATCGGCTTTATAGGCGTCTTTCTTCTTCAACCCACTGTGGAAGGGGCTGGAGGCATGTGACCGGTCCTCTGGCACGATCTCCCACCGTTCCCACGCATATATTTTCTTAGGTATCTAGGTGTCTTCAGCTCTGATTCATCGAGCTCCCTCCGTGCATTGCAACGATTGGTTGCCCCAAGTGCTTTGCGGGAAAGTAGACACCAAGTCCAGGAATCGGTCCTGCATTGAATGTAGTCCTTTGGAATTGTAAAGATTTAATGCTGAATAATATCTCCATAATTCATCTAAAGTTGCTGCATTGGTGCTTTTAGCGTAAAAAAAGTGATGCTCCCATCTTAATGAACGCTAGGTAAAACACAGAAAGCGACGCTAGTTTCGTAATTTTCTACAGTTGCATGATTTTATAACTTTCATTTGGGTTAGGTAGACTCAATGAAAAAATTGAAACTCTAACCAAGTTTGAATAAAAACAAAATACCCTACGTTTTGGAACAAGCTCGGTCCCGTGGTCACGGGTGACTATGGCTTGGGTGAATCTTCTTCCTTGTATTGATCTATATCATCTTAATGATCTTCAACTTCATCTTCATCAAGGGTATCCAGGGCTGGAAGCCGGTTCGAAAGGTTGCGCGAATCTTCTTCGCCGTCTTCATCTGTATTAACTTGATGATCTTCAACTTCATCTTCATCAAGAATATCCAGCGCTGGAACCCAGTTCGGAAGTTTGCGCCCGTGTTTCTCCATAAAGCGACGAAGCCCTGAGACATATGCGCTGGTAGAGTGCCCGATAATCTCTTGACGTTTTCTTTTGTTGTTTGGATATATCAGGTTTCCAGGTGCCGACGTCTACGCCAGTATTTTTCCGTCGTATTTGTGGCGGAATCCTCCGCCACAAATACGACGTCCAAGCCAGTGCCCTCCTTGAACACGCCGAAAAACTGGGTCACAGCTTGTCTTTAGACAAGAGTGAGATTCTGGCTACGAAAAAAATGAAAGCCGTTTACAACTCCCTGTAACGCCGAATTAGAGCGCAGCTCTTGAGGAGGAGAAGGGGAAGGTACGGAGAGGAGGCTATGCCCCTCCTCCTCTTCTGCTCGCCTCCCATTTAGGGGAACATTTTCCGCTAAATTTAGCGGGGAAATTTTTCCGCTAGATTTAGCAGGGAAATTTTGTCCGCTAGATTTAGCGGAGAAAATTCTCCTCTAGATTTAGCGGGAAAATTTTTCCGCTAGATTTAGAGGGTTTTTCTCCGCTAAATTTAGCGGAAAAAGATTTTGCTAAATTTAGCGGGGAAACTTTTTCCGCTAGATTTAGCGGGGAAATTTTTCCCTCTAGATTTAGCGGGGAAATTGTTCCGCTAGATTTAGCGGGGAAATTTTTCCGCTAGAATTAGCGGGGAAATTTTTCCGCTAGATTTAGCGGGGAAATTTTTCCGCCAGATTTAGCGGGGAACGTTTTCCGCTAGATTTAGTGGAGAAAAATTTCCGCTAAATTTAGCGGAGGAAATTTTCCGCTAAATCTAGCGGGAAAATTTACCCATAATGCACCGCGCAGTTACGCCGACGCCGACGGCGACGGCGACGCCGACGCCACTCAAGCCGGAAACTGGCACCTAAGAGACGCGCTCTAAAACACTGGCGTAGACGTCTGCACCGAGAATCCTGGTACTATATCCGAACAACAAAAAAAAAAACGTCAACAGATCATCGGGCACTCTGCCAAGCATATATTGTCACGAATGACAAGTGATGAGGCGGCGAATAACTGAGTAAACTAAACGTTTAATCGGGCGAACTTGTGCCCAAAAATAAAGAAGGAAACAAGAGATAACAGTAGAGCGTCGCGGGCGTCGAAGTCGGCGAAAGAGCAGAGTCGAACGCTGGGGCGAAACTGATCGCGGCTCGCCACGCGGAGCCTCTTATGTACACGCGGAGGGTTCTGGAAGAATCGGCGTAGAAGGTTCGGCGTGTAGAACTTTCTAAACTCGAACAAGCACCACGGTTCTCGAATTTACCAGAACATTACATCAGATGTCAACAAAAAGGCGTCCCCGCGGCCAGGAATCGAACCCTGGCTTTTCGTGTGGGAGGCAGGCGCTATAACCGTTAGGCCACGCGCGCGCTGCCTAATTGGCGAGCTGCGCGCGCGGCAATATGTATCAGGGCTTCGTCGTTTCAGGGCAAAACACGGGTGCAACCTTCCGAACCGGGTTCCAGCGCTGGATATTATTGATGAAGATGAAGTTGAAGATCATTAATATGATATAGGAAGACGACGGAGAAGATTTGCCCAACCTTTGCCCAGCCGGATATTCTTGATGAAGATGATGTTGAAGATCATTAAGATGATACAGATGAAGACGAGGAAGAAGATTTGCCCAACCTAGAGTTCCTGTATAGGCTCCCTACGGGAGCCAGAGTTGCGCGTTCACGTGATGAGCCGGATCAAGTGCCGTGCAGGAAAGTAGACGTTGCGCGCGCCCCGCCGAACGTTCCCCAGCTTTTGAGCGCGCCGCGCGCCTCGAACGCGCTGCACTGCTTTTCGCCGAATTGAGTCACGTGAGGAGCTGGATCAACATTACATGCAGGGAAGACGGCGCTACGGTGATGAACAGGCAACTCTGGCTCCCGTAGGGAGCCTATACAGGAACTCTAGCCCAACCCATAGTGACCCGTGACCAAGGGACCGAGCTGGTCCCGAAACGTAGGGTGTTTTGTTTTAACCAAACTTGATTAGAGTTTGAATTTTTTCAGCCTATTTATTATTATCCTAACTAGACAGATCTCTCGAATATGGTTACATTTCGGTTCGGTGCATTGCTTCTACTTTTTCGACAATTATTACACGAATACAGTCTTTTCTTTTGACTGTTTTTACCTTCTCTGTGTGATCGCAGACTGCCTTCCTGAGTTTGCTCCCCTATGGCGAGTTCTGCTCTACTTTGGATCTGGGTACATGAAACTACCCTTGGACCAGATGCAAGATAACATGCTTCCTCTCATTCATACTCGACGACTAAAACCAAATGTGAGCAGCAAACAGTTTCATTGAGTATACACACCATCATCATGGCCCTTGTAAATGAAACATTTTTCACGAAAGCTAAGTTTGAATACGTGCAGTTGTCGCCTTCGCGTCACCGTAGCCACCAAGTGATGTCATTTAGTAGGACGTTACAATGAGTTATGTAGTCACGTTGCTTGTGCCACGACAGGTCACGTGTTCAAGCCAAGCCAGGTCAAGAGGTGTCATATGAGTCACGATGCGAAGTTCCAGTATCTAGTGAAATCGCATTACCACGCGGCATGATCACGCGACGTGGCGTCACGTTTCACAATGACTCGTTTATTTATTTAGCAAACAAATTCAGATTAAATCTTGCCTTGTCTAGTTAATGGCATTTGTTTTCCCAAGAACGCCTGTCAAAGTTATTTTGTTCGCGAGGTTTAACCGACAGGATACTTATTTGATGTATCCGTCGTCAAAGACTTGGTGCTGGTTATTTCATTGGCACTCTTTCAAAAACCTCATATTCTGTTATTCGCATTTCAAGTTTACCGTCATTTCACTTATAAGCCTTATACCATGTTATAAAATATCCTATTCTATTTTAATGTATTACCTTAAGCGTCTCTAGAGGAACGCACTACAAAAGTGGGGAGTCAAATTCGAGTTCTTCTAATTAAAGAATCAGGGGAAAAAAAGGGTCAGGAAACATCACTATATGTACATTATTCGAACATTTTAAAAATCACGTACGAAAGACATTTGTAATTACTATTACTTGCCAAGCTTGAGGGCAAGCTATTTCAGTCTGATATGCATAATGGGAGGGGTGAGCATTTAAATGTTTTGGTTTTGCAAGACATATGTTCCGCTTTGCATGGTGATATTCCAAACCGATAGGTATCAGGATTTTGAAATGACACGTTAGGCAAAAACGATCTTTTTTAATTGCCTTTAAATTGTCCTAAAAATGGTTTAATGGTTATTCGACTTGCTGCTCGAAAGGACGCCGCAGAAGCGCTTTTGAATTTTGTATTACATCTGTTTTATTCATGCGTGTGAAGTCGGTAACTTAATTTCCTTTTATTATTGGCAATTGGTAGCAATGTGTCATCTCTAGAAGGGGCGAGCTAAAAACTACTTTTTGACCTCTTTTTCAGACTCGTGCTGAAGACTTGCTTCAGCTTATGCTAAATGCTGAAGCTGATGCTGATGCATCTGTAGACGTGGATAAGCTTACTGTGGAATATGAAAATGAATCAACGCCCGAGCGTAAGTTCCATATTTTTTTTATGTATTTCATTTGTAAGGATCTTGAATTGTTTTAAACACAAATTTGAGGAATACTGAGAATTTGAAAATTGTGTCAATTTTCAGAGGCTAAAATGTTGATAATAGTGGAAGTAAACTCAGCTGTGATTTTTAGTTGGAAAATGTTGGTGTTTTTGGGTATGGAAATCCAGCAAAAACATATATTCATTAACGACGTGAAAGTTCACACCGACAAACTAAAATATGTTTCGCGTAGTCGTCAAGGAACGCCTTTAGGCTGGTACTTAGCGTTCAAAAGCTCATGAGAGTTCGACCACTTAGGATTTCTCTCTGCGCAACAGGGGCGGAACAATCTACCAAGATTAACCGAAAACGCCGCATGACGACTGAGGAGATCCAGGCAAACGCCTCGACATTCCTCATTGCCGGGTATGCGCAGATAAATAACCATTTCGCATGCCTCTAAAGTGCATCAAAATGTTTTTAGTTTTTGTCTTTCTGGGACGCCAACTCTTATACACCTCATAAGCATCATACTAAATCCCGAACTCGGAGACAAATGTCGTCGCTGTGCAGCACTGAAGTAATAAATATGAACTAAATCCACCATGTAACTTTATTTCCACCGAAAAAAACAGAGCTCCCCCGAAGTCCCAACTCGCCTCTGCATATCAAGCTATGAAAGATTTTTGTTTACGGGTGAAGCCTTTTTTGCAGGTTTTATTATGTTTTTTTCTGTAAGCTGACAGTGCAGTGGAAGCTACATGGCCGTTGGGACAAGTCATGCGTCTGTCTTTAGCCACGTAATCACGCTCCCACCCATACCCACGCGCGCTGAAACGGATCACTTAACAAAAGGGAGGTCATTGATTGGTTAAGCGAGCACGTGGCTCCAAATTCACTATCAGTTTAGAGGTGAACGGGTATATAACAAAATGGACGCAAAACAGAAAATGATCAACCGCAATTGTCTCATGGCCTCTCAAGAACCGGTTTGGTCCTTTAGAATCTTCGTTTGTTTCTTACTAATAACTACATGACACATCTAATTACCTGTTTGCAAGGCACTTGTATCAATAGTAAAAAGAAAAAAACAAAAAAAAAGAATGGTACGCCAAACGCCCTAATGAAATGTGACATTGCGATCTTTATGATTGATAAAGAAATGTCAAGTTATTTGGTGATACAAAACACATATTTGGTGCGATATGCATTTGCAGATTCGAAACAACTGGGACAACACTGGCATTCAGCGCTTATCTTCTGGCAAAGCATCCAGAAATTCAAGATAAGACAAGAGATGAAGTCAGGTCAATAATTGAGAAGGAGGTATTGCGTTGTTCTGATATACATATTTTTCACCAGAGACGTTCGTAAAAATTAATTATATGGTCTTTCTCTTGGATGCAGATAGCTTCATTCTGTGAAAATAATGCTCAAGAAGACAAAGTCTGCAACTCTAAAATATGAGGGACTTGTAGAACGGTGTCAAATGCTTATGCTTCTTTTTTTTCTTTTTTTTGGGAGGGGGAAGGGGGGGAGGGTGACCCGTTGATATCAAAAATTGTCTGTGTTGGTGACAGGTTAATAGTTCAGGGGAAACTCTTCCCACCTCTTTACTCTTTAGCAGAGCGGACGCTGAAAAGGAGGTGACCCCCTCTCTAGCGTCCGCCCCGCTAAACAAGAAAGAGATAGGAGGAGTTTCATCTGAACTCCTAACCATCACCAACTGTAGTCTGCTAACGCCATACAATCTGGCTAACCCCTCTGCCCTAAAATCAACAAAACGGAAAATAACAAATATTGCGGGCAATGTTTCTGGCACCATGGCATTTTTCACTATTTTTCACGTATCGATAGATCGGTTCTCTGCGTGAGAAGTTGCACGTTTATTAGAGAAAGAGCTTCTATTGGTCTGATATTTCTAGTAAATTCCTTGCCAATGAATAGTTTTATAATCAAACTTTGCAAATCTCTTAGCATGCAGGTTACGGTCTTTATGCTGTAAATTTTTCCAACAAATTTTGTTGGAATAGAAATCTCGATTTACACATGCATGTAGAATGTATTAAACAATTAACCAATAAAACTGTTTTAATATGCAGAATGGATTAACCTACGATGGCGTATTCAGCATGCGATTGCTGGATCAAGTGATATCGGAGGTCCTCAGGCTCTACCCGCCGGTCGTGGGGTTGGTATTTACAGCAGAAACTTCCACTGTAGATAAAGTGCATTTTAAATGAAGAATAAAACTAATGATGAAATCAAGACGCTTATAGAGTGCTCCTTTGCTAAATGGTAAAATAGGTCTTGATATTCAGTGTGGAGACGTGGGATATAGGTAAATTTGTCATTATCCGTATAATTAACTGAAAGTTTTTTTTTATTTTTCCATACCCAGACATTTTCGTTTATATTCACGTGTTCCTTCCATTTTCTAGCATTATTTGTTTTTTTAACTGGTATTTAATTTAACCATAGATTGCTCAAGTTTGATAAGCATTATTATGTGTCGACTTGCGTAAATTAAATAGCTCGAATTTTTCTTCCCTCCTCTCAGTTCCTATGCCTTTGCACCACACTCTATTCATACTAACCCTGGAGAGAGTGGACAAAAAAACAAGGACAGACAGACATTTCTACCCTTAACCAACTCGCCTGCCCACTTGAATGTCCACTAGGATGTCCACTAGGATGTACACCTGTTCCCAAAAAGTGTTCAGATATATAAAGAGCTTTGTGAAAACCTTGTTTAAAAGATCACTAGTTTCAAAACCATAAATACACGTGAATGTGTTTTGTTTTATTGCCAGATAGATATGTAATTTTATCGTCATTTTAAATGCAGCTTCATCACGAGAAGATGTGAAAACGACTACGAATATGAAGGACTGAAAATTCCCAAGGATATCACTGTCGTGGTTCCTGCTTATCAACTTCACCATGATCCAGTGTACTGGGAAAATCCAGAAGAATTTGACCCCGAAAGGTATTTTTATTAAAGCAATTGTTTATTTTGTGCTACTACCGTTTTTACGCGTGGCAAATTTACAAAGTACTGCCCATTAAAACATAATTAATGAATTTTATACTAGGTGTACTTCTCAAGACAGTGCGCCTTTGTGGTTGCACACTTTTGTTGCGCGGCGGAATGCGTTTGGAAGAGTTTGTTGAATTTGAATTGGGTTGAATAAATCAATTTTTTATATATTTTGCTTTGTTCATGCGCGACAAAACAATTGTGAAAGATATTGTGATCTTTGTCGCGTAGCCATAGACGTTGGTATCGATGAGCTCCTTTTATCGTCCATGTTTGTGCAAGATGTGCACGTATTTCAATCACTATATAGATTCTATTGAAAAATATAGGTCATGTGATCAAAAGCAAACATATCAATATATCATGTTCAAACGTAGTCAATGTTCTTCTGTTTGATTGTTATATTTTTAATGTGTCTTTTTATTTCTTATTCCTATTTTCATTACTTTCTTTTTCTCATAGTGCGGCAATAGCCGTTTTATTAAAATCGGAAGGACCTAAACTCCTCCAATAAATGTGCAATATATTAGCATAACCTTCTCATAGCTCCCTGAAAGATATTTTGTAAGACACACACATTTCCAAGTAGGGTCGATGGGCACCGCCATTTTGCTTCTGGTGTGTGTAGGTTGTCTTATAATCTAGCACATATCTATGGTTGACAAACTGGTGCCCCAACAAAACTATTTCTACTCAAGGGTGTCCAGACTAGCTTTGAATCTGTGGCTGCTTGCGAACGACAGCATTTCGGTTCCTTCAGTCACATACAGCTTAGAGTCTGGTCCACACACTTACGTTCCGCTTGTACTGACTACGCCACAAACAGTTTTTAAGCCTCTCCAGTCATAAGCAGTCGAAAGTCTGTAAACCCAGCCCTGAGAAACGCAGGATTAGGCTTAACGTGTCCAAACTTCTTGTTTTGGCGATTATCACTTAGGCGTTTTATCTGCTAAAGCCATAATCTCCTTGTCATCGGAGAAATACTACGGTGCCCAAGACTCACCCGTCCCAGCGTTTTATAAGCTGCCGGCAACTATGCCTTATGTCATAATGACACCTAGATGTAACCCATGACCTCCTGAGAAAATGTGCGATGAACAAGACCGTTGCCCTTTTTTTTCTCCCCGAAGACCTAATCAGAGCCTGACGTCCATGTAGATTGCTGTTCTATTTTACAGCGTATTATACAATATCCTTAAAGTCCTTAAAGTATATAATATCCCCTATGAGGTTCCTCAAAGCATATAAAATAATAACCCTGTTTCTTTTGTGTGGGACAGATTCAGCCCTGAGAACAAAGACAAAATCGAGCCGATGGCCTATCAACCATTTGGCAACGGACCCCGAAACTGTGTAGCTATGAGGTTCGGCCAACTCACTCTGAAGATGACCTTGGCTAAATTGCTCTCCAAATACAAATTCACTTTAGATGAAGAGCGACACAAGGTAAGCATAGATTTACGCAAATGTGATCGTGGGTTATGGGTTTTCGACTAATTCAATGAGCAGCATAGTTTGGTTTCTCAGCATCACAATTTAATTAAGGTAGTTTTAGTCCCGTCACTCATCATGGACCAGGCACGGCCAGAAGTCAAAATAAATTTCCAAAGAATAGTTGACATACTTGCTCTCCCTTTAAACGAACTGTTTATCAGATCATTTACTTATTCACTCTTTATAGAATAATGATTAAGATTTGAAATTTAAGAAATCATACAAAAGAAATAAGAAGCCTTTAAGGATTTGACAATGGAGTGACAGATAGCATGATACAATCTTCTGGCGCACAAAAACAAAAAATGTTCCGCGTGATTTACAATTTAATAACTTTTTATTCTTGGCGGCGAGACTTTATGACGCAGTCAATTGGTATCGTGGTACCAAAAAACGACTGTAGATGTATTTCCTCAGGCCGAAGCTTTTACCGCCCCTTTCATTTTCTCGAAAAAATGCGCAGAAAAGTGGTTAGTGCTATCTGTTTCGGCGCCTCTAATATTACGCGGCTTTTTGTTTTATGTAAAAAAGCAAGTGTAAATGGGCGAAAGTGAACGAAAAGTGTCGAGGGCGTTCGCTGAACAATAAATTTTGAGCTTTGCTTAAAACACGTTTTCCAATGTTTTTTTTTGCGTTTATAAGGACATGAGCATTCACTATTGAGAAGTGAAGTTGCTTTTTATTAAATCCCGAGTTACTTAAACTTATTCACTTAGAAAGATAAAAAAAACATCTAGTGCATCTACTTTTCGGAAAAGTACTTGAAAGTGTCTGTTCCTGCTGTATATGGAGGGAGCTCGGTATGCAATTAGCAATGTTTCTCGCACCAACGTCATCCTGAGTCCCACAATGCAGACTGTTTTTTTTATGCCAACTGTATTTGTAACCTTCTTGTTTTATGCACTCCCTCCGAGACAGTAGATATTGACGCTCCCAAGAGGTTTGTGGAAAACCGAACCCACTAGATATTTTTTTTTTAAAGTATAGGCGACAAAAACACTTGCGCTTATTTTGTGCCTGCACTATGTTTGATCCCATATGGGTTTATGCTATGGCGACAAATATGGTTTTAATAATCTGCTTTCTATCTTAAGATATGCGTTTACACTTTTTTAACGTATGTTATCCTCTCATACACCATAATTTTGATATTCGGGCTAATATTTTTCCCCATCACAGAACGGATTAAAGATTGGATCTTCGTTCACGCTGGCGTATCCGGAGGGAGGTGTCTGGATATACATCAACGGGCTGTAGAGGTGCCGCCTGGTGCGTTTTACAACAACCTGTTCTGCTGGTTTCATTCTAGAGCGACAGAAATGGAAGCTGAAACACACCTTTGTTTTGAAACACTCTAGTTAAGATAGTTAGCAAGAGTATATACATCATCGAGTAAGAAGGCAACGACGCCCCCTATTGTCACTGACAGTTTCAGAAACGCTGGAGGCGCTGATTTTCGCGAGTATAATTAATATTGCTGCGCGGTTGGTCAGTAAAAATGCGAATGAACAAATCATTCAAAACGAAGCACGAACATGACAAGCCACGCCCTGTGATTCGTATGATCTCACAGACTAAAGGGTGTCCACCATCTGCCAGTGTTTATTGTTAGGAGAGGGGTCCTCCTAACAACGGCTCAACCCTAAGCACTAAAATAAAGTTGGGGAATATAGAGAAATCACAATTCTGTCTGATACTAAGCTACGTCTTGTTTTCCCTTTTGCTCTTAGGTGTCAAAATGGCTGACACTATAATTTCGCGAGATTTTTTTATATCAGTAGAAGCAGCGTCGTGGCACCGTCCGATATCAAGAAGTTTCAGAACTCCTGTGGGGCTGTTCGCAACCGATCTAAACGCAAACCTATTTCAATGAAAACGTAAACCATAAAATCCCGACATAGAAACGCAAAAATAAAAGGTCAGTTTGGTTTGAAATATGTTTTGCGTCATTCTGTCTTTTGCAGGATGCGGAGCAAGCGTGATCTGTGTTATGCAACAAGGGGAACATTCGAGCGGCCTCCTACAGGGAGCGAGCGGACCGGCTGCCTCGCCTCTGTCGCCCGTTATTCTCCGCCGGATAGCCGTAGGCTGCGCAGAATTTCCGAGGCGCGATGCCATCGAGTTAAGTTGCGGCCTATATGGGTTTGTTATTATCGAGAACACTTAATGCAGTTAAGATCCCAGAAGTCATGTATCGTGGCACACATTTGTCAAAAGACAATCTTTTGCATGAATGAGACTACAAAGGTAATATGAGGAGATTCTGTTTTGTTTTTTCTTACAGAGAAATGTAGATGCAACGGCGCGGTCTTTTCCGCCGCAGAAGAAACTCGGTGCGCCTGCCCGCATAATACACGTCAAATTACGTGAAAGCGAAACCATTACGAGTTTTTCGCATCTTTCAGAATGAGCAATGCTGACATAACGACATTTTTTGTGCACTGAATAACTTTCACTGCGAGGGGACGATTGTTTTCCCCAAAGGTGCAGCTAAATCAAAATGCCTGCGAGGAAATGTCGGCCGGCGGCTGACATTCGCGTCGTTGTATATCGGAACTGCATATATCACCGAACGCAGCTCACTGTACGTATCTATCGCAATTATTTTGACACGAAGTTTGTAAATAAGTGCTGAAGAGACGTATTGCCGTGAAACGGTTTTCTGGCCGTTTGCGTGCATTCCCAACAGTCGGCGTAAGCACATCGTCGCTGTTTTGCATTTCGCTCAGACAGGCAACAATTAACACCCATATCAGTTTTATCGACTATGTTTGTGTTCTAGATTAGTGATTTCCACTATGCCTGCAGATTTGATGTCAAGCCTGTGAATTGAACGAGAAAAAGAATAGTACCGGCAGTCGCTCGTCAGTGAGAACTTCGTCGCGGTCTGTATAATACACAAACTTCTTTCTGTACTCTACATAAGTTGATAATTAACTGTATGGGTAATCTGTATGGCCGTTTCAGTTATAGCACTCGTACGCAAGTGGGTTCGATTCGAAAACAGGCGCTGCTATCTTTACTTGCCTGTTCCAAAACGATGAAGTCCAGGGGTTCAAATAAAAGTGATCACGTACGGCGTTGACTGATTTAATTTTATTCGAAGATCGACTGCGGCACAAAACAATCAAAAGCTTTCTTGAGGGCCACGCTCGTTTGCGTATAGAGCGCTTTAGAATAGGGGTCCCCAAAGATTGGGGAGCCCAGAGAATCAGGAGCTCACCACTGCGCACGCGGCGAACCCAAACCCCGTTTTGAACTCTGGGTTGACGCTCGCCCCTAACGCAAAATTCGAGAAATAGTGTGGGGCCCCTATTTGCTCGGGACCCAATTGCATCGACAAACATGGCGGCGCATTTGCCACTCGCTTCGGAGTGTCATGGTCGCTGCAGTATTAGCCACGTTTATTGTCAATGAATGGTGCAGTCGGTTTTCGCTTCGCTTTATCTCGCTCAGCTAACAATAAATGAGCGGTGAGCTCGCCCCATTTTGAAGATTGTCTTCTGTTCCTGGTCGTTCCTAAGCCCCAAAAAAAAGACGCGGTTACCGTTGACGTGGCAAAGTCTCGCTACTCTGAGACTCTGAGTGGATTTCATTTGTGCCACGTTACCTGTAGCTTAAAGAACAAGTCTTCCAAGGCATACAAGTCGCTCTTGCTCACACCTAAATTAAGCAGCTGCTCGCAGAGTGCGCTCGCTCGCGTTCGTCTCAGTTTCGGCCAACGTTAGTTTATGCATAGGTGAATGCCTAAATCTTCGGCGACAAACGCTCAATGCGGCACACGAACGCCAAAATCAGTCCGAGGACGAGGACCAAATTAGAGCGCTACGGATGGGATTGTTTTGGTCGAAAACAGCTAATATTGCCTATACTTATTTAAGATTTTTTTGGTTTTAGCCGGTTTGATTTGGTTTTGCCTTAACTATTATTTGTAAACAAAAAGTACTTGATAAGCGCACATGCTTTGAATTTATTAGCACTTCGCTTTCTTAATATTACGCTTGTTAACTGCATTGTTGCTGCAAGCGGAAAACTCAAGCTCGCGGCGCTGCCATGGTGAAATGTTAAAAACCCAATTCTGTAATCCGGCAACGCCAGCCTTATTGCGTTTGGTTCCCCCAATTTTGTAGGGGAACCCAAAATTTAAAACACTTTATTGAGATCATGACCCAAGTCGTGTCGTTTGATGTCAGTGGAGACGCTACTGAACGCGCCCATTGTCCACAAAATGATATCTGAAACGTGTGAACTTTCAGCTTGTGTTCAGTACATTACAATGTCGCTAGCAAAATGTTTTTTAATAGCCTCTCGCAGCTTAAAGCACCATTTATTATAGTGATAAACCAGGAAGATGTGTAATAACAAATAAATCAAAAAGTCGGTAGCGATGTGAACGAAATTTTCGAGGAAAGCAGGTAATTTAGTAATTTGTTCTTGTGAACCGGGAAAGTGGCGAATTCCCTCCTATAACTTTTTCCACGTCAATAAAGCTCCTACTTTTATGCGAATGCGCTCACTCTCAAGATACTTTAAAGACATCAATTGTGAACCCTCTGCAACTCTCCTTTTTCAACTTCAAAAGAATTTGTGTGAGATCTGCGCTGAAACGTTTATTGTTTATTGCTTAATTATAAATTTGCAAGCTTGTTATAGTTGTCGTCTTTGCCTGATGTGATCTACCAGTTAACCTTGCTGGGCCATGTGATTTTTGAAGGTGCTTGATGCGCTTAGGACTTATCTTCCAAGCCGATTTTTCGAAAAGTAACATGTCGTCTTACAGCATGTAAACTAACGCTTTTTTAGACATTTCTGATGGCCTGAGAAAATCCGTTTCTCAACGTATGGCGCTGCACAGAGGTGCAAGCAACTGGTGAAAATTTACTGTGAAAAAAAAATAACCTATATTGCTAAAAAAAAACCAGTCTTCTTTTGGCAATTTACGCCGCCACTTCGCAGATGAAGCACGTGTTGTGAGAAGTGCTGCCCACAGATGGCGTATGCCCCGTCGAGGGAGCGTAGAGAGCCTAGCGAGCGCAGGCCGATTCGGGTTATGATAGCAGACGATCCCACAATAAAACAAAAATCGGCCGGTGCTCCCTCGACGCGGGTTACGCCATCTGTCCGCGGCACTTCTCACTACACGGCACTGTGTAATTGCCCAGAACAAATGTCTGTTTTTTTTTTTTGTTGTTGTTGTCGTTTTTATTTAACGAGGTAACATAATTCTTCGAATTTTTTTCACGGTAAACGTCTAGCACTTAATTTCACTTTAGTGGTGAATTGCAGTGCAATACGTTGAGGAACATATTTTTTGCGGACCACTTAAGAGCTCTAAAAGCGTTAGTTTACAAGCTCTTGAACCATGAATTTGAGGGTTCTAAATTTCCTACTCCCCAATGAGCCGGAGATGTGTTTCCAGCTCACAACTAAGATTTTGAACATATAGAAGCAGACACTGGAGAAAGTGGGACATACAAAAATAAAAAAGAGCATAAAAAGTTTTAAGAAAAATGTACACAGTGATTTCAATTATACCTTGAAAATTTGATAGCAAGAATAGTGCACTTTTTACTCATAAATAACCCGAAAAAATAAAGACGTTTACAAATCTTTATAATGCGAAATTGGAACGCAGCTCGATCCTGAGCAGGAGGAGGGGAAGGTACGGAGGGGAGGGTATGCCCCTCCTTCTCCTCCGTACACTCTCCTCCTTCCCCCCTTTTCCCGTCCTCCGCCCTCCTCCCCTCCTCCTCCTCCTATCCCCTCCTTCTCCTCCTCGTCTCCCCTTCACCTCCTCTGTACCTTCCCATCCTCCTCCTACGTACTCTCCCTTCCTCCTTCTGCGTAGCCTCCCATCCTCCTCCTCCGCACCCCCTTCTCTTCCATACCCTCCCTTCCTACGACAGCTTCGAAGCTAAATTTAGCTGAAAAATTGACGCCCCGTGACCTCAACACGAATTTAGTTTTCACGCTAAATTTAGCGGGGAAAATGACGTCACATGACCTGGTGTCACGTCACCTATAAAGCAATTCAGTTTCTCCGCAAGATTTCGCGGGAAAATTGACGTAACGTGACTTCAATTCAATTCCCCACTAAATTTAGCGAGGAATTGAATTGGTGTTGAGGTCAGGTGACTTAATTTTGCTGCTAAATTTAGCGAATTGGTGTCGAGGTCAGGTGACGTTAATTTTCCTGCTAAATTTAGAGCGGTCACGCCGACGCCGACGCCGGCGCCGGGAAACACGGAAACGGGCGCCTAAGAGCTGCGCTCCAAAAAAGGAAGGTACGGCATTTGGTTTAGTGGGCCCGTTTCGAAACACACGAAATGAGGCGCTTATTTCTCTCCCCTACCGATGAACATTTTTAATGCGATGTCCTATGAGCAAGTGACGAAGGCTGATTACGGAATCCCACACACAAACACACGCACACACAAAAATCGGCTGCAAAAAAAAATAAAACAAATATTTTGCAATTGATAACTGGGTAACGACAACACGAACCATTTGTTTTTTCCATGGTGAGATCTCAACATCAACATTTATGACTTAAGCCTGGTTCGGACGTTTACGTTAAGGCACCGTCATGCCGAGGTTTCGACTGCTTCTGGCTACATATGACTGCATACGTCAAGATAGTACAACTGGTTGCCACAGCGACTAAAGGCCCGCTCACACACTTGCGACCTCTTTGAACCGAGTGCCTTGGAACCTCTTGATATCTCTTAAGACGAGAGGACACATTGGCGCCATCTATTGGGTAGCAGTGGAAACTTGGTGGTCCGGCATATTTTCTATTTCTCTCGCGCATTATCCGTTCTTTCTTGGCTCGAAAAACTTTTGTCAGCGTTATAAACGAGCCTTTCTCATCGGTATTACGCACATTTGAACTCGGAAATCCACCAAAACCTTGGCTCTTGTAAAATTCAGTTCTAGGGTCACCGCATAGATGGAGCCAGCATGCTAGTGTGTTCTCTCGTTCTAAAACATTTTAAGAAGTTTCGACAGGTCTCGTCTTTCTCGGTCGTACTCAGTTGCAAGTGTGTGTACGGGTCTTAAGCTCCGATCAAAGCTGTAAAACGAAAGGAGGCGTTACACTAATGTCGTCCTCAAACACAGATGTCTGAAACCAGCCTGTCGGGACAAGCCATGTGCAAGACAACATAAGTAATAAGGCAAACACATTTGCAGTTTTTTTTTTATTTGGTCAAAATAAGTTTAATTTCAAATAACGCTCATCGTGTCAATGTTAGTAGAAGATAAGGTCTTGTGGTTTTTTTTTGTTCTGCTAAGTTTGACGAAGTATTGTTTTACTGCCTTAGGTGCGGAACCTGTAAAAGTTAAAAAAACTCTGACTCTAATTATTTTTCAAAGCACTCTTAAGCGGTCCACCTATGACAGAGACCATCAATAAATGTAAATTGGTTAGAGGTGCTATATAAATAATTCTATTTATTGATTGCGTACTCTAATTTGAACTGCTTGTTGAGGCTGTAGCATCAGCATTCATTTCAGTGTCTTTAGGCTTGCAGCGTTTTGGATCATACGTTATTTGCTTATAACCACGTGAACACAAGAGGTTGAACACAAAGTCACAGCAGGACAACTCCATATTCAGAGCACTTGCATACACCCACATTTCGCAGGCCTTGAATGTTTCTACAAAGAAAAGGAACAATTAATTATGAAGACTATTTTTGGCAAACAGATTTTTTTGTTACGCTAGTGTGTGTTCATGAACAGGAGCAGGTTGGTCACTTATTTTTACGTTCCCCAACTGGTTGGTATCGGGCACAGTAAAGAGAGGGAAGCCTCACTCTTAATATATTTTACCTAATTCGCATTCATTGAGAGTCGGTTTTAGAAACATTCTCTGACTATATTTCTTAAATTTTTATTTGTTTAAAAATATATTTAATAGACCGATGTATTAAACAATCATCAACGTGGTACCTTGCAGCCTAAGCTCCAGCACATGCGTTTTCATGCAGCAAAAATATTTCTCCCAGATAAGATTAGAGGAAGGCCCTTTCTTCTCTTCTTATTTCATAACTTAAGCTCTTGTCGATTTTCGGAGTTCCTAGCATTTATGGTTCGTAAGACAGCATTAACACCGCACGCTAGAAACCGTCCTTGAATAGTTCCGAAACAATTAAGGCAGCATTTATTAAGTGTGCTGTTTCTTGGGCCAGCTTTGTGGGGTATTTACATATAAAATGAATCCTCCTTTTAATTTATATCGAAATCTGCAACAAATATACTACAAGGAGTATACGCTTTCGTTTCAAACACACAGAGGAGGGGCAGCTCTACAACTTATGTATAATTTTTTACGTCTCTACAGTCTGTGATTCGACAGACCTTTTTGATATTTACCACTGAAGCGGAATGTGTGCAGGCACGCGGCTGTTTTTGCGTGGAGGTACATTTGAAGATCAGAAGGTCATGCTGCGTTCGCACGAAATACAATCAACAGGGTGTTTCAGCGAACTACTCGGTCGTAAAAACATTTATATAGCATTTATATAAATAAACCAGAGCGCAATCAAACTTTTCAGAAAAGTTGTCCCTAGGTGGCTCATGTCTTATACTCAAATGATAGAAGTGTAGGTTTCATAAAAAAAAGAAAGAGCCTGAAAAGAACGATTTCTTTTCTATGCACAGAGGCAGGAAAACGGCGAAAACCGTGTGGTTGATGCTGCTTCTGTCAGATGGTGGCACACACGCTCCTATCTCCTGCCTCTGCTCTCGGGTGTTCATCTTTAATAAGTGATGACGGTTTTGCTTTCTGCTGTGCCCTCTGTAAGAAGCAGCACCAAGCAGAGTTTTGCTGTTTTTCTTGTTGTTTTTTGTGCATAGGACAAAATAGGTTCACAGATTGATGGAGTGAACTTTGTCTGTCCATCAATCTTTTGTGAGTTATAAGGCGATCGCAAACAGACTACATCAGCAGTTTTTTTTTTTTTTTTGTCTCTTATATGAACGAAAAAATATGCGTGTGATTTTACCGGTGGATATCAACACGGGAGTGCAATCTTCGAGCAAAAGTTTCTGTTTGATTCTTCTTGGTGCCTGCTTTTTAGGTTCGCATTACAACTTGGACGATTATGGTAAAAACGCGTACGTAACTGGGATACTAACCATTACTCCAGCTATCTTTCCGTATGACAGCACAATTTTCGTCAGCGAATGCAAATGGATACAATTCACTTATGTTCGCTAGAAAAAAAAACGAGTGTCGAAACAATTAGTAATTCAATAGTGCCCGGCTAAAATGGGTTTTAAAATACCAATTACAATAAATAATCAATTTATTTTGCATGCATAATATTTTTATTCCAGCTGTTTAACCCAAAACTTCGTTACTTCTTTAATCGACCTTTTTTAGCATGTTCACATGCACGGAAAATATTCTCACAATGCGGCAAGTAAAATAACTTTTAAACTGCGAAATTATTTTGATTACATTTCATCTGTTTTCCCCGCGTCCTTCTGCTGTCCCAGTAAACAATAAATGTGTAAACTCATTCACCTAAGTAATAAAGTCTATAGAACAGCTAGAGCGTGTATGCTGTTTTCTAATGCCACTATCATTAACAATATCGCCACCACTGTAAAGCTTGTCATGCTGGAAATACATCTGTTTCAACTTCGACGATTGTGACTCACTGTAAGCCACTGTTCCGTTTAGTACGTTTCTCGTTGTGTAACAGTCTGAGCTGATGACATAATAAGACTTGGTGAATGGAACCCTGCAAGAGAAATTGTAGATATCGGTGATCCTCACATTTTAGTCTTTTGTCGGCAACAAATACCTCGCATTTTTACTTCTTCCACTGAGGTGCGGCCCAACAACATTGGTCCGTCTGTGGTTTCAATCAAGGCCCACTTAAGGAATAATTAATTCTGTTTCCGTCAAAAACGCGCTAAAACGCTATAGTTCTTTATTACGGCTAAATATTGCCGACGATTGCCCTATCAAAGCATAATTGCTGAGTTCACGGCAAATTAAGCGCGCTTAATTATAAACCAGTTTAAGAATTCAAGAGAGGAAAGCATCTTACAAAATCAGGACAAAAGCAAACACACGCGTGCCCCTCTGCCATCGTTCTTCTACGGTGCAAAGATAGCTTACGTCTCTCGAGTATCTACTTCACCGATATGAGAGATAATTATCTTGTATGTTAGGGTTTGTCGTTTTCTTTAACAGCAATGGTTGATTTTCAGCGTTCCTTGGGTAATATGGCACATACCCTAGGGTACCATATATTCGGTAAAAAGCTGTAAACTCAAGATTTGGCTTGAGATACGGTTTTGTTGAAATCGTGTGACAGCCCGGAATTGGAGCTGTCTTTGAATGAGCAATATCCTACAGCAAGAAAATATTTATCTACAGTTTTATTTTATGCTAACTCTGAAAAATGAACTATCTGCAAAGCTGCTTCATCCGAGCCTCACCCGAAATCTCGTTTCGTGCTCTTATGGGTATCGGTACATTTTCTAACTTCGGCCAGGAGAAGGGGCGAGGACTCGGCGACAGTTTTCGTGCGAATCAGTTTGGTGGTCGGGCGACAGCCCCGGCCACCAAGCATTTAGGGTTTATTTCATACGACACGTACGGAATAAATCCTAATTGTTATTATTGGTAAAAGATTTCTCTTTCGAAGCTAAACAGATTCGCCGGTGCCGCGAACCACGGCTCTGGAGTGGAGGTCCGACGCCCGTCGTCCTCGTCGTCGCTTAATCCGCTCCGTTCTGCCGTCCAGCCCGTGACTCCCGCGATACGACGCCATGTTGAGAATTACGCAGAGAATGCACAGAAAGCTCCCGGTTTTCTCTGCAACGTTTTTTTTTTGTTTTTTTTTTTTCAATCAACGTATTTGCAGCTTTTTAAAAGCCACAAAAAATGAATCTGGTGTTTCTTTTAATTTTAATATTGAATGTGTGCCTTCTATAACTCACGGCTTTTATTATATTTGGTCTGTGTATTTAAACCATCAAAAACGGCACGTGACCAGAGATAAGAGAATGAGCAAGACTCAAACCGGCCAGTTCTTGATCGGTGGGTTTTGGGCGGAAGAAAACAAACGAATTTCGAGCCACAAATTGTGTTCTGGGCAGTTGGGCTCTGATATGTCATGTACAAATAAGTACCTTGACAAGCATAAATACCCTCCCAGTGCCCCTTTGACAAGACCTATAGTGTCCTCCAGCGTTTTGCCAAGAGTTTCTTGGCGCAACGTTGGCTCTCATTTTCAGTACTGCAATGAAGTAAACATTAAAAAAGCTTACATTACTTACGTTTTGTTAGATGTCGTATTGAGAAAGGTCACATTATGGACCACATAATGAGTTGTCTCATTCTTTTTAATCATGGTCGCAGTTACGCAATTCGTAGTCTCTTCACCCGTCGGGTTGGTGTTGAAGTTTCTGTACTTCATTAGAAAACTTTCATTGCTTGTAACAAACTATTGGAAAAGGAAGTAAAAACCCTTTATTAATGTTATTTCTTTAGGTTAGGAGCGGTACTGTAATCTTCCTAAACTGATGCTGTATCCCTATAAGCTAGGGTGTAATAGAAAGCACTAAAACCGTAACAACATATCTGGGCCGCCTGTTTTGATTGATATCATGCCCTGGTTGTTATGGTATATTGCAATAAACTGTCTCGAAATCTTAGATCAAGACCAGGTAACGCGTTTCATAAAGAAGTTATATTTTCAGAGGCGCCAACGTCTTAGGGAGAAGAGCTTCCTCAATGTTTGAAGGCAGATAGTGCAACCTAACGGCCTAGAAACAAGCATCTGAGCCGGCCACAAGAGCGCTATGGCAGAATAAAAGGAGAATAATCTTCAATTCGGGAATGTAGACAGCACTCGGTACTTGTTTTCTCAAATATAAACAGCGCGAAAAGAAAGAACAACGATTCAAAGAAACGAGACAGACCAAGAACTGGTATGTCCAGTTTAGTAGACTCGTATTTTGTACTTTTCGCGATGTTTTTACTCGATATGCATCACCAACTATCCCAAGTGTGTTCTATTCTAGATGTATTGTTTTCATTCGCCGTATGAAGTGCCCGAAGCCGCGTTTACATATATGTGACTTAAGAGTATCGCTTTAGTCGCCCTTGGAATGAAGGTGACCGTCCAGAGTTTACAAGCATGCGCATCAAGTCGTGCGCGAACGTAGCGCCACGTCGTGTCATATCTGCAAATTAAAACTGCATTTCCGGCACCAGCCGCACCACCTAACCATGTTTTTTTGTGTGTTTCGCTTGCGGAAGCTTGCGCCAGCATGCTTCCGCAAGCGTCGATCTGTGATGCGAGAATTTACAAGATGCAAAAAAACACGTCGAAACCCCAGAAAGATAAAAACACTAGAAGGGGGCATGCTCCCACTCGTTTAAAGCCTAGCCACAAAAACAAACGTTTAAAAAGTTCTAGGGTCCATGTGTCCATGTCCCATGCCAGTTGCATAATTGGTTGTGAAAATTGCTCGCAGCTTTGCTCTCGCTTCTGTTCGGTAGGTTTTAAGAGTTTGAAGCGAAGGCCATGATCGGACCACGGACCGCAACAAGCGGATAATAAAAACAGCCAAGTTGCTTAATACAAAAAAAAAAAATGCGTGTGTAGCGTCGCGCGTTGTTGGGACGGGTATGGACCATTGCAGTGTGCGCGACTACAGAAATTGTTCTTGCTATTTTTCCATTTCGTTTCAACGGCATGCCGCTTATGAATTACGATAACGTCGCAGTTACGGGAATTAGCAGGGTTCCCAGATTTCCGAGAGCCAGAAGCTGTGCAAGCGAGGAACTTCGGCCCTTGGCGGCAGCAGTGACTGAACCCCATCGAAGTGTAGTTTTGAGCTTCAAGCCCGATGTATTCGACGGGAGAGTGTTAGATATTTGTCCTATCTAAAGTCAAATGGAGTAGTATGTGGTTCTTTGTTAATCCATAGTAGAGACACAGCGATAGCTGTGACAAGTCGCGGCGAAGTCATTGGGCATTGCCGTTGGGTTTATGCACCGTGGCGCGCGTAAAGAAAACAACAACCAAAAACGTTCAGAACAAACTAGACATGTGGTCATTTTGTTCCCAGCGCTTTTGTTTCTTTTTTGTTCCGTAGTGCGTGCAAGTGCGCCCCCTTGCACGAGATCTTGGCATTGACAGTACGACAACACCGCTTTGTTATTGTATATTTCTTTGTATTTTTCTTCACCTTATGATGTACCGCAGAGAAAGCTACAAGCGCGAGCTCCTTGCTCTCGGCACGTCTCGGCGGCACAAGCTCTCGTACACTAAGGGCTGCTGCCAACGCTATGAGCTCGCGCTATGAGCTCGCGCTTCTAGCCTTCGCTGCGGTACAACATAAGGTGAAACGGAGTATACCGATACCACCTAGAACACAAGGCCTGCGCGTTTCCTCCTCTAAACGTCATCACTAGTAGATCCCCTCAGCGCCCCCTAGGTAGCCCGGATGAGCACCATCGTCTGCTACATCGTCTGCTTTATTGCCTGCTCCATCGCCTGCTCCATCGCCTGCTTCAGTGGTTTGCGTAGCAGATAATGAAACAGACGCTCACGCCGAGTGTCTGTTGCTATAGCATACGATGAAGTTAGACGTTCGCGTGGAGCGTCAAATGCATGAGTGAAATTGCTTTACTGCTTTACGAAAGGCTGCAAAGCCCTTCGATGGACGCTGTACGCTAGCACTGGACGCCATTTTCGAGGGCGCTTTTTATACTCCAGGTCGCTGCTTTGAAGCGTTCTTCCGCAGAACGAGCGCGCGCGCTAGAGATGCCTGTCTCAAAGCCAGGAGCACGTGCTAGCTCGCACTCCTGACCGACGGAGTGTTCGCGTGCACGTTGCAAATGAACTGGAAGCTCGCTATCAGCTCTTGCTCAGCAGTCGCGCACACAGCTGTGGCCGCAAGTGGATGCGACGTAGTTGGGACGCGGCCCCTACTCTCGTGAAGCTTCAGCCTGTTTGCCGCTTGGGGCGGGTCGGGGATCTACTAACAATGACGTCATGCACAGGCCTTGTATTCTAGGGGGTATTGGTACTACCATAGCCTACGGTATTAGAATGAACCCTAGTATGAAGCGGATTGTTAAAAGGGTTAAAACACATGATGTAAACGAGCAGATAATTTTTGAATGGAATGATCATAGTCTACTCAGTATATACACAAAGTTTCGTGATTTTAACAGCCCTAATAATTGCAGTAATCAATTTACGAATGTTGATACTTTTCATTTGACGACAAGCCAACACTGCATAAGTGAGTCACGCAATGGTGCACATAAACCACGTGATCATGAACGTCTCTCATTCTAGGCTCCCCCATGCTCGCCCAAGTTCGCTCGCCGCGGTACAATGAAAACCGTTTTCAAGCAGTTACGGACTAGCCACCTTCCGAAACGACACGCATGATGACGGGTTCTTTTAGATGCGGAGCATCTCTTGCTCGGGTCTATGTCCCGCGGCGTCGGCGTTGTAGTCGGCACTCGAACTACGCACGCGCAACTCTCCTCCTTCCATCTCTCCAACAGCTGCGCGTTACTCTCTCCGCTCTCTCTCTCTACCAGCTGCGTGCACTGCGCGTGCGTTCGCTTCTCCTCACACCGCGCGAGCACGCGCAACTCTCCTCTCTAGTCTCCTCTCCTTCAAGTGTGAAAAAAAATAAACGGCGAGCGGCGAGCGTTCCAAGTTTCTCTGCCGCGAGCCGCGACGAAGGCTCGCGTAGGGGGTAACGCTAGGGCAGTCGGTGGCGCTTCTCTCGACGTCAGCACGCAACTGACTCTTTCCTCGGAACCAAAACGATGCTCCGCATCACCCCATGGTTCCCCTCGGAAAGATGGTGTAATTTTTGTTTTAGTCCCGAGGTTTATCTGGTTTTCGCGGTGAAAAAAGAAAGGGGGAGGGGGCCGAAGCTTGGATGCCATCTTGAGTTTTTTCTTGATTACGGCCCTGTAAGTATTCGTCCATCTTCGTCTGTGCTTCAACGCGCGATTATTGTCTCGCACCAACGCATTTGCTTTCGACTCCTTAGTTTTTTTACCACCAACATCGGCAGCCATTTTTTCGCCGCCGTCCTCGGTGGACGCCATGGTACGTCGCGTCAATGCTAGTCGGTTTACTCTGACGAGCCGTGTTATCTCAAACAACGAGCGCAAATGTCACGGTCGTGTGCTACAAGAGTGGGACGTTCAAATAACTCGATCAGCTAGGGCCCCATATTTGCCCTGCTCTTTTACTCCATGAGGAATTCCCAGTGCGCATCCTGACACGGGTACCACAGAACCAGCAAGCCCGATTTCAACTCCAGTTCTCTGCAAGAAATTGCACGCAAACGAACAGGACCGCTATGCGTCGCCGCCACGTTCGCAGTTGTTCACACGCTTCCGCATCAAGCGTAGCAGCGCCGGAGCGAACGCACTCCCATAACCTCCCTTTTGACAACATGCTACGTTCCCTGTGTTTACATGAGCTGCGTAAATGCGCGCTTGCCGTCTTGGTCCACCTACATATAGCGGTTAGATTGCTATGCGCATTCCTAGCCCATTGAATGCAGTGACTGGATTTGTTGCGACTGAGTTCCACTCATGTCAACGCGGCTATTGAGTGGATATATACTCTGAATATGAAGTAATATGCCTGGAAATGGCTCCTCAGGAAAGCTAGTAAACATATTTTTTTTTAGCGAATGAATGCATCATTTAGATATATGTCTACATCAGATATAATTTTCATGGTGGTAAATAAATAATGCGAGCTCATCGAACGGGCTTAACAACAAGCGGCTATTTTTTCAGTCGTCATTCTAGTTAATGTTAGACAATTGCTTGTACTGTTATTGTGGTTTAATTGCTCAGTACTCCCGGTTTGCCTAGAAGAGAACTAAAATTCCTAAATATACGAAGTACAGATTTAAAAAAAAAAGGTCGGGTCGATCGGCCTCGTTTTATTATGGTCACAGCGGGCATATCGTGTATATTATGCTGAGACATAGGAACTGAAAACAAGGCTCCGCCCTAAATTCCCAGAGAGAGACAGTGTGATTAGGTAACTCAGTATAAACTTGCCGTGTTTGAGGCCAGGGAAAGTGAGGAAGATTCATCAACGCCTTTTCCTCAACATTGCGTCATCAAAAACGGTGCTCAGATTAATGCCCCCCAAAGCCTTGGGTGATTGAACATTTGGACGGTATTAGCGCACACGCGCTAATACCGTTCAGTTTGGGTGATTGAAGACTGAAAACGAAGCGTTTGATTTCTTGATGGCGGAACCTTTTTTTTTTCTGCAGTTCTTATGTTTCAACAAAACAGTGATATCCACCAAAATAGCTTACCTTCCACGCGTCTTGATAGTTTTGAAGTTCAGGATTTGTCTCGGAATAGTTGAAAACGGGCCCAGACAATAGCGCTGTCGAAGTTGTCTCTGCTAATTCTCCATCTGTAGTTGATGTCTCCTCTGTATCGTCTGCTGATATCCCTCCGGATATCAATAAGCACAGCGCGAGCACCAAAAGCGACAACATGCTTATGCCTTTCTTAGCTAAATCGCTTTTCGGGTACGATTTAAATACGTACGACTAAAATGCGGTGTCAGAGATTCAGGCGGCTCCCTCAAGCCACTCCCCCCTCAGAACTGTAAGCAGCTGCTCCGTCAATACTTACTTCACAGGTGTTCTATGACGTTGCCGAAAACAAAGCAAGTCGTAAATACATAAAAAAAAAACTGAGCGACTTGGAAGGTAAACATATTGTCTTGAATTATTTTGCAGCGTGATGCGGACTAAGTACGCTGTACAAAGTATAATTCAGCGACGATGGGCGACTGCAGACTAAGTATGCTAAGTATAACTCGCCTGCCACGGTCGCCTGCGGCCTATGTATGGTGTACGAAGCATCACTCGCCGCGGACAGTCGAAAGCTACTGCAGCCAACCGTTAGTGGCAAGTAAGTTCAGTTGCTAGCGCTCTCGTTCATCTCCTATATGTAGTGGTTGTACAACTGCCCAAAACACCGGGCAGTGTGATTTTAATTCATGGTTCGAAATACGCGCTGAATAATAAAAAAAAAATCCTTATAGTGGCGGGCAAAGATGTCGGACTGCTCATCCCATCATCCGGGGTTTGATTTCTGCTGAGCTCCTTAATGAACTTGTGTGGTTTTGATTGTGTATGCTTAGTTATGATTAGTTATGATCGTGTATAAGTTGTTATCGCTAACTATGCCTTTTAATGCTTCGGATGCGTATGCATTGCCTGCTACCTGCAATACATATTTTATATTGCCTTGACCGGCGTGTAAAGCTTTTTCCTCAAACTCGAGCGTGAAACGTTTTTATAAATCCTGTCCATAAACAGATTTTGTGTTGAAGAACAGCAGTACGCCCTCGTTGGTATTATATGAGTGTACAGGAGACGAGAGGGAGGCGAACAAGCGTGTACCTGGGAGAAACAGGTATACCTGTTTCTTACCTTGCTCTTTCGCGCCTACAGGCGCGAAAGAGCAGGGTAAGAAGTGGGATCCCCTGCGAAAAAAAATCAGGACCTTTGCGTTCCACACCAACTGGAGCGGTATAGCTTTGACAGCGCTTTCTTTCAAAAACGCTGCCCATGACAACGTTTGCACCGTGGAGTCACCAAATATGTACCAAGTTAATGTCTGCAACGTAAACCCCAAAATAACACGGCATACAATGTGTGTAATCACTGGTATATTGCTACGGTAGTTCGTTGAAAACGGCGACTTTTGCCACAGGTTTATTCCTTGTGTGCGCAATAGTGCCTACCATTTTAAACGTGTCCTACCAAGTAGCCAATCAGTCATTAAATATATGTATATTTTCCTTGAGCTTGTTTTCATGATGTGAAAAAATAGGCATGCTGTTTTTTGTTTCTGCGTGTGTACTTATATTAACTTGTGCGGTCCCCGGATTTGGACTGCGTAGTAGTGAAATATTATGCAGTGAGCTCGCTGCAATACGTATTGGACAATGTTATTAATGTTAAAACAACATCTATTTCGTTATATACATTAATGCGGTAGTTAAAAGCAAAACAATAGATGTACCACTAATTTTACGGAAGTGCACGCACTCATACAACAGGCAATTCCAAAACAACGCACAACTTAAAAACGACACATTTGGCACAATAATGCAAAAATGTGGTGTGTCACTTCGATAAAACCAGAAATGTTCATTAATACAAAATGACACAAACTGAGGGATCAAGGAAAGTAGTACCCAACGTTACTAAAACACTCAGTTGGGAAACTGCCATAGAGACTGCCCTGAAAAAGTGTCCCCGATCTGTCCTCGCGAACCGAGCTAATGGCGAACACGACGCCGCCATTTCTCCCGCAGCGGCCACTCGAGGAACCGCACGTTACTTCCATTTTGAATATAATCGGCCAGAACAGATACAGTGGAAGAGGTTACAGGGGTGCCACCCCCATCTCCCCAGCGGACGCGCCACGTCTTAATAACCGAAGTTAAAATGCACCTAGGTCGGGACGTGCTACCTGAAAGCGCCGCTGAGGCATGGTCGTATAAAAACAATATTAAATATGCCGCAAAACCTTGCAAACTAAAGATTTTAAAAACATCACGCGCCCTTCATTTTGTGCTCTAATAAATATCGTACAAAAAAAGTATTTTTCGTTTGTTTTTACGCAAAAACATGCTTTATAAAAGCTCAAGGTGACCACAGTACAGACAAATGAAAAAGAGTGGCGCTGTTATCGCATTTAGCTCGGTCTCGGTGGACGCCAGCGGCCCAGGTTTCGACGGCGAGTTTCCCAACTGAGTATTCTAGTAACGTTGGTAGTACCTCAACCTCCGTCATTGCATCCATACACTCTCAGAAAAAAAGGTTTATCATTACACCGTTTGTCCCATATAATACACCCCAAAACTTCAGTTCTTACTAGATATTTTAAACATTGGCTAACTTATGATTTTAGGTAAGGCCAAAAGACAATCTGTACGTACGTATGCTTGTGCGTGTTTGTGTGTGTTTTTGAGCGCGCGCGTGTGTGTGTGAGCGTGTTTTTGTGTTTGTGTGTGACTAAGCTACTCTTCTGTGATCAGTTCTACACGACCTGCATTTTTACTTTGTTTGACGTTGTTAAGTCTGTAGGGGAGTCTCACTCATCTGTAAAAATGCTGGGGTCGTATCGCCACTCAAAACTACCTACCGCCTTGGGGATAACCTGTTTTGTAATCTATAGAGTCACAGCTCGGAGAATTACATTTGTGCCAGCCAAGAAAAGCATCCTTCTGAAATATGCTTTAATCTATACAGCCGATAAACTACAAAATTGTCGATGCACTTTTAGACGAAACGTAATAATCGCTTCTACAGCCCCAATATCACAAGTGAGCAGAACTCTTTGTAAAAACAATATAGCACCCCAATAGGCGCCTTCTTCGCGCTACCATATTTTTGTACAGGGCTTTGAACTTCGTTTACAACCCGGTCACTAAGCACTTCTCACCTCGGTGAGAAGGGCTCAAAAGGTGTGAATTAGGCGTGATAAATGCTTTCTCTCTGAAAACACTTCAAGGAATCCTTCTAACTCCGGACACAAAGGTCCTCATAAGTTCGAGTATACACCTTGACGCACAATAAAAGGCTAAACACGCTGGTCGGTTTTTGTTGATTTTTTAACGAGAGTGTCCAGAAAGGTTACCTTCTGAACCGCTGGTTTAAAGCGAATGAAACTGAAAGTGTAGACTCCTAGCTCGGAGAAAATGTGCTATCAAATATTCAGTACTAGACATTGATTGTGAATGATATTACCACCGTCCCTATTAGAAATACACACCCATTGCTTAGTCAAGGTATCTTTGGAAATTACAATGTTTAGCATTTTGTTTGACCTATTACAACGTGGAATGGCTTAGGAGTGAAACCAAGAAATTTGTCAAAAGCAATTTCTTTTTATAAGAACAAACTCCTGCAAACTCAAACAACTTGTACGCCATTTGTTTCCACAGCAGTCTTACTATCTCTTATAAATGTTTCATTAAAGTAACAAATCAATTTTTCAAGAATTAGTACATTTAGTAAAATATCCAAAATCGAACCTCTTTTTTACATTTAAAATTATATTTACTAAAACATTTAAAATTGAACCTCTTTTTAAATTTTATTTTGGAAAGGCAAATTGAATATTGTAAAATATACTATAAAAACGTCATGAAAAAAAAATTATTTAAAAGAGTCCAGATGTCTATCTGTTATATAATACTGATAATCGCGAAGCACTAACCGAAACTGAAACCAGAGTGGAAAGCGGCCAAATGTTATCGGGTGTGGCACTCACAGGGTTACCCAACGTGAAAGTTCTATGACACCTGCCGTGTACGAGGGCCAAGCCTTCTCCACGCGCTGAACAACACCTAGTGGTTCTCGACTTCGCAAATTCTTGAAGAAAAATTTGTGGGTGCGCCGAATTGTCTTGCATCCTTTCTCTTGCCAGAAGTCGCTTCTTGTTGTGCGAGTTGTCGGGTCGTTGACTCCGCTCTACCCACCACCGGCACCGCCCGATGACCGAAAACAAGCATCATAAAGTTTTTTGACCGGTGACGTCATTCGGTCAAATGCCACTATCTTCTTCAGCTTCCTTTCCCAACGGCTACGTTGATGACACGTGCTAGCCGAATAAAAAAATATCTCCATAGAAAATAGACTCCAAGGGGGCATCAAACCTTTTTTCTTTAACACAAAACGTGTTATATAGCTCCCACACAACAGTTTCTGGTTTCGATTCAACTGTCGCAATACGGAAACGCGAGTGCCAACCCATCGCTGACGCAACTCTCGCCTCCTTCATTAATTAGACACGGAGTTTCACCTGAACGTCTTGCTCGAGTAGATTCAACTTACTATCGCGGGTCACATGACGTGATCAAACATAGAGTTACGCCAAAGACGCGTTATTTGATCAAAAAGTGCACGCGTCAAATGCTAAAAAAAAGCATCCACTTTGTACTAAAATAAAAACCTTGTAAAACCCTTGCACACTAGTAAACTATAGGCAAAACGAGAATACTGTATCTTGAGGCCACAATAAGTACCGATCGATTATCTCTGCATATACTCAAGGTAGTCAACCTTGCGCCTAACAAATTATATTTCACAATTTAATAACTATACTTCTGCTGTAAAAAGGTTTTTCTTCTTTTTTTGCTCTGTCGCTATGGGAGGGTTTAATATTTTCCGTCTCATAAAGTTGACTTTCTCCTCTCTTGATAGGGTGAGAGCCGAAATTCCACATAGTGGAACTCTTAATTGAGTGCATTCGTGTTATGCGAACGTGCATTTGTGTTCCACGAACAAACGGACAATGCCGCTGCCTGTCAGTAATTTCACAGTCTGGAGAGTGTGTGTGCGTGATGTACAGCTGCTAACAGTCGATGTGTATGCCATGTCTATTGCTGCTGACATTTGGTACGCAAATCTCCAAGACGGGAAATCGCCCATGATCTTTTTCAATCCGGTTTTCAGTGACAAAAAAAATAAAGGTTATTCAAAGAGCAAATTCAAATAAAAACAGATCAAGAGAACATGCACTATTAAAAGATAAGACTGTAAAAGCACGACTACTCTTTTCCTTGAGTTTTTTTTTACTTGTCCTCTAACTAACCTTCAAGTTAATTTACTGAAGAAGTATATAAACCCATGATGTGTTTTCTACATTGACTTTAGTAAAAGGCAATTATCTCAAGCATTGAGGCAGCAACATGCGCTATTTAAAGAACAGAAAATAAATATTACGAAGCAAACATTCACAAAACATTTCTCTAACAATTTAATGCATTTCAATTCATTAAAATAAAAGTATGCTCATGAGAGTGAAGATATTTGAAGGACAAATCAAACCATAATATTTCAGCGCCTTGTTAAAGTGATGCGAAATTCGAAATTCGTTTAGCGGTGAGCGGCAGATTTTACTTCCGTAAGATTATATTAGTTTTGTCCCGCATACGCACGTCGTGACATTCTGCAAGATTAAAGAGGTGAAATCAATTTTCTCTGTTCTAACCTCAACGCACGATAACTTTTTTCTATTTTCTAAATTGGTGTCTTTTTTTTTTTGTGTTAATAATGAAATACTTTTTGTATATCTGTAAGCGTGAGTATACATGAAAACCCGATCAGATACCATAGGCTATTAGCTGCTTCGGTGGCTTCAGTCTGCGATCGGCAGTCGACCAGTGCGGACGCTCGATGGCTCGCTCTGAGAGCGACGTGATAACGGCCGATGCCGGCCGTGGTGACAGGTCTTTTTGCATCCCTTCCGATTCCCCGATCGTGCTGCCGACGTTGTCTGCTGGAGACAAGGGAAAATCAGGTCTACTTTCACCACTACGTCATTGCCAGGCCAATAAAGATCGTCGACTTCCAGGAGCCTTAGGAAAAAGCTGATCATCGTAAGGATGTAGCAGAACTAGGTGTGTGCCAAATAGCATACGTGTGGCTCTGCAGCCTAAAAAGTGCGGCAGCGAAAGAACGACTGCTACAGCTTGGCCGGCTCACGGTAAAGGGAAAGCTGTGCATTCCAGTGGACCCCAACCGGCAGGAAGTTCGGGCCAAGTTACACTGGGTCCCGTTCGACGTAGCCAATGACGCTTTCCGGAAGGCACTAGAAGAGCACGGCACAGCCATCGAGGTGACCAAGGAGAGGTGGCGAGTGGAAGGCTTCGAAAACATCGAGTCGATCAGCAGGATTGCAAAACTGACACGTAACGGGGCAGTGCAATGATTTTAATGTTGAAAGAATTGGCAGTTTGCATTTTTCATATTGTTTATGCAAGTCCTAGTGACCAAAAACGCGTCACCTTTCCCCGAAGTACTGATATTCTGCTGCGTAATCCCAAAGCAAAAAATGAATTATTTGCCGACTTGCAGCCGCCTGTCGTGGTTACGGGAACTAAAATGACAGCGTCTCTGGGGGATACGCGGAAGTCAACAAAACCTGTCCCCCTCCGCTGCTACACTCGCCGTCAGCCCCGTGGCGAACCGTCCTTTGTGTCGATCGCTCGCCGCGACCTTCGACGATGCTGATTCTTTAAAGTTGAAAATCGCGGAGGAAACGGCTGGGGTCTCTGAAGACAGGACCCAAGGGGAAACCACGTGAACCCCCAGAGTACGTCACTCGAAAGTCGGCGTGGATCGAGTGTTGAGAGGCACTTTGACCTTCGATTTTTTTAATTTTTTTTTAATAAGAACTAGCGCTCGCAAGAAAATACGGTTTTCTGCTTTTCGTTTCGGTTTCATAGGTGACGCAGATTAATTTCCGCAGCCAATTGGCCAAAGTCTAAAAATTGTTGCACCGCTCATTTAAGGAATGCAAAACAGCAGAGAGCCTACCTCACCAGCTAAGGCTTCAGGGGGGCACAATCCTCGTCGCCGGGCGGGCACCGCTACGCCTGTGGTGCCAAAGGTCATGACATATACGGCGCAATTGCCGTGTTCCTCGGTGCGGGCAGTGCCATGGCTTCGGCCATGTGGCCAAGAATGTGTACGCTCGTATGCGAGTGCTGCAGTCAGCCGAGCGAGCGACGAGGGATGCGACCTCATCATGGATGAGGTGGAGGCAGAGGAGGCCACAACACCGTCGATGCGGTTTGAGACGACGGCACAGCAGGACAAGGCGACTGTTGAAGGTCAAGACAACAAGAAGGCGGAGGCGACAGTCGAGGACGAGCAGCGCACGGAGACGGCTCGTGAAACCAACGAAAAGGAGGTGCAGGCGACAACGACTGGCATACCTTTGTCGGAGGCAGTGGCGGTGATGGCCATTGGAAGCACCGACACCGAGGCAGCGGCCATCTAGTGTGGGCCGGCCATGGAACGTGATCCCTCAAAGGTGAAACGGCGGCAAGACAACAAGACTTCGAAAACGACGCGCCAGTGCAGCAGTGGTCTGATGGGGAGTTTCACCTAGTTGGAAACAAGGGTCGCTACGTCAGAAAACTGCGGTCCTCGTCGCTGTCCCGTGAGGGAAGTTTGTCGCAGTGAGTATCGGCCATGGTTTGGTAAGACGCGACGGGTAAACAACAAAAACAAAATCTAACGGCAGTTCGAAACAAAAACAAAAAAAAACGGCACAATTAGCGTTTGGTTTTTGCATAGGGGCCCTTAACGTCAGGGACTTGCGGCACGCCGCCGACAGTGTCAGCTGAGTCGCCTTCTCCTACAGAGTGACCTAGACGTCTTGGCCGTTCAGGGGACGAAGGTCGAGAGTGAAATTCAGACCGAGTTCCTGGTGAAACCGTTTACGCCGAGGTACAATGTCTGCGTAAGCCATGCTGTGGGTTGATCTGGAGGATATTGTCCACTGATGTCTATTGTAGTAGGCTGGATCGCGGACCGCGGCCTCGGCAGCTGGGACCGAGTGTCGCCACCGGCGGCCATTAATTGACACCATCAAATGCATGGGACTCTATCGGAAAAAACAAGAAAAAGTGCCATTTCCCCCGTTTCTAAGCTGTTGTCGGCACTGAAACTTTTCTGCTTTTCTGGAAGCCTGTCGAATAGCATGTGTACAAACATTGAAACTGACAGCCCTCACAGTTCTTATAAGTAAATGTTTTGTGGTCGAGAGTGACTCCGCTGGGCGAGAAATATGGTGCAGCTCAATGAGACGAGAGTTACCCAGAGTTACCGCGGAGTCGGTGGCGGTTTGCACAAGTTGGGCTATGGAATGCGTTCTGCTCCTGCACACATGGCGTCCACCTTAAGCTATGTGGCGACAAGCCCTCTATGAACGAAAGCAACGTCTTAACGAATTAGAGCGTTCTGGTGGGTTACAGGGATAGGAGAAAAGCGACGTACAGGATGAAGACAGTACAAAACATCTTTCTTTGTTCTTTTTGTAGAACGTATTTTATCCCAGCACCGTATCCCGTCATGCTGTTGCAGTCATTAAAGCCCATCTACCCACGGCGCCAACACGCCATCCGTTCTATACCATCTATGTGGCCATCTCTCGATAATTCTTTTTTGCATGATTTTGGCGGATTGCTTACCTGCCACAGCGTGGCAGAGCTTGCGTCAATAAACTTTAGTGCTAGAGGCACATATGGCTCCCTTCTACGGAACATCGGGCGTCCATCATGTATCCACCCCTCAGTGACTCAGCATCTTTTGCCTGGGTGATATGCGACGGGGATATTTACACCAGTATAGGGTCCCGTTTCAAAAACCCTTGTTTCCATCTATGTCTCTTCCGTAGCCAACACGTCATGATTTCATGAGTTGCCAATGACGTCGCACACTGGTGGAGCTGAATTATTTCCTTCAGACAAGGTAGCGGTAGGTGAGTGTCGGCACCGTGAAATTCGTTTCGACGTTTCCGTAAATCAAAATTGATGAACACGATAAAAGAAGCGTAAATGCAGCGGTCTTTAAAGTTCATTGTCCGAACCGTTTTAACCGACACCGCGGCGCCTTTACAGATGTTGAGAATCGTGCACCTGCTGAGGGAGCGCCAGACCACCGCATATTTCCGACAAAGATGATTTACACTAATAAACGACGGGAAGTACGACTAGACGTATCCGAGTTTATAAAATTACTATCACACTCTTCCCGGAAGCCAAAACTGAATCGTGCCCCGAGTAATCAAACACAGATGTCGATCCCTAATCACATTGTGATTAGGGATCGACATCTAAGATGATTTACACTAATAAACGACGGGAAGTACGACTAGACGTATCCGAGTTCATAAAATTACTATCACACTCTTCCCGGAAGCCAAAACTGAATCGTGCCCCGAGTAATCAAACACAGATGTCGATCCCTAATCACATTGTGTACTACAGTTAAAACATGGTTATACCAAACTTTTAAATTGCTCAGTTATCTAATGGCACAGCAAGTGCCCATCAGCTAGCCTTATGCGTGGTAGTCGTGTTACTCCCTGTTGCCCTCCACCTGTTCTTTCTGTTACAATGCCTTTGCTTGTCTGTGTTGGAACTATTCAGAGCGCGCGAGAACACCGGAAAAAGAGAGCAAGCACGCGAGCAAAGCATTGGAGCTGCTGCGTCCACGCCCGCTTGATCGCGAGTTGGGCACTACGAAGAGAAGAGAAGAAAGAAGAAAATCGCCCGAACGACGTCGACATTTCTGTACCTGATGTCACACAATTGAAGTAGTTTGTTTTATTAGATCGAAGCATCGACCTTAGGCAAAAAGATACGTCACCCTTTGGTGCCGAAACCCTGGAATTTTCTTTACCGGACTGGACGGTGAGTCTGATGGTTGATTAAATAGAACTTCAAGTCTTGACATCGGAGAAGCAGTAGAGCGAGGCCGAACGACGCGGCGATGGAGGAACTCAAACAGAAGCGGAAGATCCAACGCTCGCAAGTCACCAAAGTACTTTCGGAGATTGACACAGCTGTGGAACGGGAAGTGCTTGTTGAAGAAGAGCTCCGGGTTTTTCTCGCTCGTCTCAATACCATACATGGCCTACTGAACGAAAC